>PVIC010015498.1:0-35166 GCA_004025085.1 Thryonomys swinderianus
GAGGGGCAGGGAGGGAGGGAGGGAGGGAAGGGGAAGAAAGGAAGGAAGGAGAGTGAGAAAGAAAGAGAAAGAGAAGGAAAGAAGGAAAGAAAAATTGGGTTTTGAAACTAGCAAGGGGATTACTGGAAGACTTACAATTCAAAGGGACAGAGAGAGATTTTAGGATTTTCTTAAGTAAAGAGATTTACCGATTGTCTCAAGTAATGATGCCAAAAAAAAAAGAGAGAGAGAGAGGTGGGATCCTAAGGATGGGAGTCAGTTTATTTAAACGCTGCTTGCTTTCTTGGTACTAAGAGCAGAGTGAAAGTCGTGGCTTGAAATTATTTAGAGACTTTCCTTTATAATAATACAAGCAATGACACTCACATCGTGTGTGTGTGTATATTCGAAAGAAACAATCGTATTTATTTCCATGATTATATTGTACTTTATAACTTGAAGCTGCTTTTCAAGATTTTTAATCCATTCAGTCCCTACAACAGTCCTTGAGAAATGACCCTTTCAGTTTTAGGGAGGGAATAAAGGAAGCTCAAGAAAGTGCCAACGCCGGGTCACGAATCAAAAACCAAGCGAAATGCCTTCTGGCGCCGGTTTTGAGGAGCCTCTGTCTGGACAGGACTCTCCTTTCCAGTGTGGAAATGAGCGGGGACAGGCGAGGTTCGGGTCCCTCTCAGCACAGGGTCTGCGCTGTTGCTGCTTTTTTTTTTTTTTTTTTAAGACAGGCTCTCGCTTTGTAGTTCAGGCTGGCTCTGAGCTCACTAAGTAGCCCAGGCAGGCCTCGAGCTCAGCAATCCTCCTGCCTCTGCCTCCCGAGTGCTGGGGTGACAGGCGTGAGCCACCACGCCCGGCTGGATTTTTTTTTTAAAGAAGTTCATGAACTCCTTGTAAAAGGTAGCTTTGGGCAGGGGCTGGGTAAACACTAGAAGGGCCCTGCCCGGGTCCTCGCTGAGTCACGCGAGGCCCGTTCCTTAACTCCGGAGCTGACAGCATAATCCACTATGCCCCTTCAGCTTTCTCTCGTGACCGTTTTTCCGCTTCTCGGCTCCAAACACTCAAACTCAACTCCGAACTCACTGCAGTGCTCTGTATTTCCGCCCGGCTGCGGGAGCTGCGCAATGGTGACTTTGTCACTAGAGGGCGCCGGAGAGTCGTGGCCGAGGAAGCGTCGTTTTTCCGGTGCAGCTTCTCGGCTCAATTCGCTGCGGCTCTTCCGCGGCGCTTGGTTCCTTCGGGAAACGCCGCCTGGCGGCCAGGAGCCTTTGCTCCTTCACCGAACCCTCCTTGCTCCGGCCCACTGTGCTAAGTCCTAATTCTTCAGAACCCATTTTCTCCATTTAAACTGCAGCGTAGTTTTCATCTTCGGACTGAGGATTTTCAAACTTGTGCGCGCAGTGACCCGGCGGACCCCAGCGCGGGGGTCGATTTCAGGGCGAGGATCTCACCGTCTCACCACCAGGCCTCCCGCAGGCTCACTGTTTTTGGAGTGAGGCCTGGAAAGACAGATAAACTTGCCCCTAAAATGTAAAAGAGAACAGAACAGGAGAGATATTCAAAAGTTTTGATTTGCTTCGGAAGCACCTGGAATTCGCAAAACGACACTGTTCCCGACTTGCTCCTCCACAATGGCCGAGGTTCCTAATACCAGCTCCAAGTTCAGAGTTACCCTTGGGGCCAGCGACTCCCCAGAAAGACTCACAGCGTTCTACATTTGCAGAAGACACAAATTAAAAGCAAGGGAAGAGGCCTCGGGCAGAGCCCAGGAGGAATCTAGACGCGGAGTTAGGGACACAGCAGGCCCGAGTTGCCAACAAAGGACCCAGGCAGAGATTTGAGGTTCAGAGTACTTACTGGGGTTTATCAGACACGACGGGTGGGACACGACGGGTGGGACTGTGCTCGAGCTGAGCTCAGTGGCCAATGCCCGCCTCCCTCTGGAGCCCAGGCAGACACCCTGGGGGCAGAGAAGCCTCCATAGCAGGAGCTAGGCGTTGGGGTCTGGGGCCCACAGTGAGTAACAAGCAAGCAGCCGACCACTGAGGTTCACAGTGACCGCTCAGGAACCCAGAGTGAAGGCCGGGCCGCTCTTTCAACAGGTCAAATTCCTTCTTTCTTACTCAGTCCTTCTGAGGTAGGACTGAAGGGCAGGACGCTATGAGAGGCATCACACTGACAGCAAACATGGCTGGAAACAAGTCACTGTTCAACTATGCTCAGCATTTCAGAACGCGAACAGATTTCATATGAAAAAGATGGAACCAAAAAAAAGTAGGAGTTACTGCCTTGCTGTTTTATTTGATTTTTTTTTTCAGCTTTGGAGCCCAGCATCTCATACACCAGCCTAAAAACTGATTGAGAAGGGAAACACGTCACATTAAATCTTCACCTATTTCTTTTACAGAACAGAATTTCCATCTTTATACACGTGCTTGTTTTGCCTTATGGATTTGCCTCTGAAAGTCTGAAAGCAACCGTCTCCTTACATATCTTCTCGGTGTCAGGAAAGGTTAGCGTATCAAAATCTCACTGCCTCATTAGATTCTGTGGTCATTTGCTGCCTGGTTTCCTCTTTCTTCTTGTTCTAAGTTTTTTTTTTTTTAATATGCTCACTGATTAGATCACTGTTTTACTGTGTACGTATTCAATTACATTGAGAGCAGATTCAGGGAATTTTAAAATATAATTATGTACAGTTTCTGGGCAGTACATCACACAGACTATCTGAAATGGATGTAAAGTGTATTTATATGATTTTATTCTTATTGTATTTGGCCCCACTGAAACATGGTAAAAAGAAAAATAGAATAAAAGGAAATTAGGCAAGGAAAACAAATTGGATACACTATAAATTCACGGCCACCTGATATACTCTCAACGTGGCTAATCTATTCTTCCACATTTGTCTGGTCAACTCATATCTTCTCTGGTTTTGACCAACCTCTAACCTTAACTCTTTCTTTCTTACTTAAAATTAAATAATGCCAATGTGAATTTGAGAGAGAAAATTTAAATATCACACACAAATATGCACACCCTCAAAAACGCCTCTTTTTCTTAACAAGCATTTAACTTTACCAGATACACATAATTTAACAATGCTTCTCCTTGGTCAAGTAGACATACAACCTCTACTTCCTCTCTAGGAGCAGCACCTACCTATGCACTTCTGGTTTTATCATCTGGTCTTAGGAAAGTTACACTGCTGATTTATCTTTTTCTTTTTCATACAGTGCAGTGACACCATGGTTTCTCCATAGGAATATAAACTTCTTTCAATGCTTCATTCAGGAAGCAGTTTATCTCTCTTCTCGTATTTACGTACAAACTTCTCTAAAGAAAGAAATCCAACTGTGAAAATTGCTGTGGTCTGGAGTTTTGCCTCAATCATTTTACCAAACTAGATCTCGTGAAAATTATCTCCGAACCATTTATTGCTCAGTGCCATAAATATATTTCAGCCTTATTTTTTTTTTTTTTGCTTAAATTACCAGTACTGCTGGACTCTGCTGAGCAGTCTTTCCTTCTTTAAATGCTTTCTTTCTGAGGATTCTAGAACATGTTACCTTCTTGGTTTTGTTCGGGACCTTCACAATGAGCTGCAACCCCAGCTCTGTGTGTGTGTGTTTAGATTCTGAGTCAAGGTGTTGCTAAATGGCCCAGACTGTGCTCAGACCTGTCATCCTCCTTCCTTAGCTCACAGAGTTCTTAGATAAGAATTATGAGGCACAGACACCCCACTATTTCATCATCGCTTTGACTGTTCACTTTTGCATTCTTAGTCATTTAAAGTTGAATTTCATAAAGTTCTGTTAAATATTCCATTACATTTTACTTTGCTGCGCTCACATCTTCATGGCCACAGACACACAAAGGACTCCCATGTTTATATATCCAGCCAACAAGGAGACTGTTGCATTACAGCTATGAATTTGCAAGTCAACATGTGAACTTGCCTCAAAAGCTGAACGAACAAAACATGGTAGTCATGATCAAAACTAACTCCCTTCATCATGAACATTTTAACCTTTGTGCGACAGATGTCTTGAGTAAGACAGAACATTAGAAGTTGTCTTCTATCACTCCTTTCCGATGTACTGTGCACCCAGTCAGCCCCTATGCTGTTCATCTGATCCTTAGGGAACCCCTCGAAGACATCTGTGTCCCCTTTTTCTATCTCCATTGACACTTCCCTAGCACACAATAGCCCCAGTCCTCTAGATTTATCATCCGATCCTCTCTGCACGTCACTTCACCATGGCAAACATTTGCCATCCTACGGCCAGAACAATCTCATGGGGTCATCTCTGCTTGAAACAACTTAGCAGCTTAGGCTATGGACTAAAATTATTGAGCAGCTCACGAGATTCTGTCCCAGTACACGCTTAGCAACTTCTTGTTCTGGCCCTTCTTTGTTAGTTAGAGCCACAAACAACACACTTGAAGTTACTCAAAGCACTGTGTTGCTTCTTACCATGGGCTCTGCCTGCTCTGTACCTAGATACTTTCTTGCCCTCCTGAGTGCTTCCTGCCTGGCCTGTGGGTCCTGCCTCACTCACCACTTCTACTAGGAAACTTTTTTAATGTCTACATCCAGGACAAATGTCATTTTCACACACTTTTGTCGTAACATTAACCTCTTTTCCACTCATTGTTACCCCCTTAGTAATGTTATATTTAGTCAATCATTTAATGTTATTCCTCTGTAAGTTTGTACATCATGGAAGACAGAGAAATTATGTATTTATTATATCTTTAGAATATAAAATGATATCTAATTAACACTATTTTTTTGAGACAGGGTCTCACTTTGTAGTTCAGGCTGGCTCTGAGCTCACTATGTAGCCCAGGCAAGCCTCGAACTCAGCAATCCTCCTGTCTCTGCCTCCTGAGTGCTGGGATGACAGGCGTGAGCCACCCGGCTAATTAACACTATTTTAAAGTACATAAATAAGTGAAATAAATTTTGCAAGTTTTTGAAATTAAAAAAAAGATCACCCATTGGGAGCAGACTTGCTCCAATGGAGGATAACATCTTGTGAATTTCCCGCTTGTTGCTCTTAGTGACCAAAATATAACAAGCAAAATAAAATAAAGTTTCTTAAGAACCTGAAAAGTCTTACATGACATTCAGAGGTTGACTGAGGTAGACAAGAGAAGTCACAAAGCAGAAACCCTAACACTCAAAAGTTTTCTGTTCCACTCTCCCTAGATCAAGTTTGATATTCCCTGTGTTTTATGTTAAAATTCCTTGCAGTATTTTATTCTAGTGTCAAATCTTCCCTTTTCCTCTAAAAAAAAAAAAAGGTTTGAAAATTACTGAAATCAGTAAATCTCAGTGCACAGATGAGATAAACCAAAATGACCCAGGGCTGCACAGCTGGCAAATGGAGACTGAATTACAAGTAAAAACAAGAAGTCCCCAAGAACAGGGAAATCTCCCGGAAAGGTACAGTATTCCTCGACTAACTAGGAGAAATTTCTCCTTTTCTCCTCTCCTTTCTCTTCCCTGTAAGTTCCTTGCAATATTTGTTACATCCAGCAAATGGCCTCCACGTAGTTTGTGTGGATATCTTTGTGATGGAGGGCCGCTCTGGGAACCATGCTTTACAGGTGGCTTCCCTTCTTCATTTCCCAAGTGCACATTCTAGCTATTTTACAACACTTTAATTCCTCCAAATGAACTACAGAACCATTAGTCACACCTGAACTAAATTTGAAATTTTGGGGCATGAGCTCAATCTGTGTCAATACAAGTCATGCCAAAGATTCCTAATCAGTGCCACCTCCATGAAAGCAAAATTTATTATTATTGCCTCTATGCAAACAGTGTAGGGCCCTAAGTACTGAGGGAAAGTCTGCATCACATACACCAGCAGATCGTACTAGAGGGGTTAAAGAAAAACTTGAAGTAATATACCGTAAGTTCTTGAATGAATCTCCCTAAAATAAAATAGACGTGCTGCTTCAAGATAGACAAATTCGGGCCGGAGGGTTAGCTCAGTGGTTCTGGCGCCTGCCTCGCAAGTGCAAGGTCCTGAGTTCGATTCCCGGTAACCACATACAATGCTGGGTGTGGAGACTCACGCGCACCAGCAATCAGTACCACATACCACAGTGCTGGGCGTGGTGGCTCACGCCTGTCTTCCCAGCACTCAGGAGGCAGAGGCAGGAGGATTGCTGACTTCAAGGCTTCCCTGGGCTACATAGTGAGCTCAGAGCCAGCCTGAACTACAAAGCGAGACCCTGTCTCAAAAAAAAAAAAAAAAAAAAAAGATAGACAAATTCATGTCTATTATACTGTAAAGAAACTTCTTACTAACAGGAGAACGTAATGAAAATGAACCAGAAAAGTGATCTCTTACTCAGGAAACTTAAACTTCTGGAACATCTACACACAAATGAGACATATTCCCTCTCTCATGCCCTCTCCCCCATCCCTTTTCCTTCCTCCTTCCTTCTATTTCGTGTCATTATCTCTGTTTCTCTCCCTACTCCTGCTCTAGCTACGGCTTCATCGTTGAGTACACAATCTACAATAATACTGAAAAACCGCATCACAAGAGAGAGCAAGGAAGGCAACAAAGCAGAATGGATAAAAGTAGCAGGGTTGCTCTGTATCATCCCTGCACACTGACCCTGCTGTATTTTTTCCATGCTCTTTTTAATTTTTTTAAATTTTTAATCATTTCCCTACTTTGTAGCACAGGGAAAGCTCCATGCTCCTGTTGTATTTTTCCTTTTTCTAGAAAACTCTGGAAAATTCCGCATCAATACTGCAGCTCGCCTCCTAGCCTCCCACCGCTTCGCCTTTGGCTCTGTGTGTTTTTGGAGCAAAACCTCTGCTTCTATCAGTCATCGGTGTCTTTACTCATTTGTTCAGTCCGGCAACAAGTAAAAAATAGCTTCAGAATCATGACAAATATTCTACTGCAAAATACCAGTCTACTAAGCACAAGTCAAGATGAAGCATAGTTCTTTTAAGTTTTAGATTAAATGTGTGCACTGAAATAAAGCTTTTGAAATGCATTTGATTTAACACATGTGTTTGAAGTTATTTTGTCTGTACCTTTATCCTCTTCAGTGTTACTGTGTTACTAATAAGATTCTGTTTTACAAACATAATTATTTTATTAAATTTATCTTACTAGAAAATGCCAATTTAAAGATCTTCATATTCTACTAATGCATTTTAATCTTGTCCCAAATCAAAATATGGTCTCATTTACTTAGTTTTTTCCAAAAGTTAATTTTTTCAAGAATATGTAATGAAACATCATACAACCAACTCAAAGTATATAGTAAATCTGCTGATTTTGTATTGATATAAGTTATCAAATAAAATACAAAATAAGAGCGAAGTTTTTTATGCAGAAGAGTGTTGAACAACTTATACTACTTAGTCTTCATGGAGGTAATGTAGAACTCTGCACTTTCTATAAGCTGTGTATGTAGCTCCATTCCAATTAGTATGAAAAAAAGGAAGAAGGAGTCATTGTACAATAAAGAAACCATCGCTCATGGCTCAGCCAGCCGACTCAGGTCACCAACAGTTATAGTCAGGTTGTATCGCTACATATACCTTGATGAAAGCACTTTGTTTCACCACGGTTCTCTTCCCAAATACACAACTTTAATCTGCTCATAGAAAAAAAAGTATCAGACATTTTCCATTTTAGTGATATGCTACAAAATACCTGACCAGAACTCCTCAAACTATGGAGGTCAGCAAAAAATATACTTCAAGGCACTATTAAAGACTCTAGGCAAAACTAAATGTAAAGTGATATTCTGGAAAAGATCCCAGAACAGAAATAGGACACTAGACAAAAAGTAAGGAAATCTGAATAAAATATGAGCTCTTAATGACAATTTATCAGTTTTGGCCCATAGTTTGACAGTGTGATAGACACAATTGTAAAATGTGAAAAATAGAACAAACTGGTTGTTGGCTCTAATAGGAGGTCTCCCTGCTATCTTTGCAATATTCCTGTCTAAAGCTACTTTAAATCTAAAACTTTTAAAATAACTTTAAATATCATTGTAAAATATTTTTGAGATGCAAAATGTACATACAGAAAACTTAAATCATTTTTCTTCCTGTATAAAATCTTATTTAAAAGTGTTAATAACTTAAAATTCTCTTTCTTCTTCCTCTTGTTTTTCCCGCTTACACTACTCTATTTCTATCTTCCTCACTTAGCATTTTTAGTAGAGGTTTCTCCTGACTTCACTGATTCTCTTGCCAAAGTATTGTGATTTGACTAGAATTCTGAAATAAATGAGGTGTTAAATTTTAACTGACTTTTGTATGTCTTGATCAATATATAAGAGGGTTGATAAGCAAACAGGATTAAGGGAGAGATTCCTTTTGACAGGGACATTTCTATATTGTGAACTTTCATTTCTCCTTCCCTAAATTTGGATAAACTGTCCATACTTTAAGCTCACTGAATCCAGAGAATCCTCATAGGACCACCAGGAGTCACAGAGTGTGTACCTTGTCATTGTGAAACCTTTTCTTTTGTTGTTGTTGAGACAGGGTCTCGCTCTGTAGTTCAGGCTGGCCCTGAGCTCACTATGTAGCCCAGGCAAGCCTCAAACTCAGCAGTCCTCCTGACTCTGCCTCCTGAGGGCTGGGACTACAGGCGTGAGCCACCACGCCTGGCACTGTGATATGTAGTACTGATAGCTGGTGGGCATGAGTCTCCACGCCCAGGATTGTATGTGGTTACCGGGGATTGAACCAGGGACCTTGTGCTTGCTAGGCAGGCACTGGAATCACTGAGCTAAATCTCTGGCCCTGTCATTGTGGAATCTTGAGGCCCATTAACTGTGTTGTGTCTGAGGATCCCAATGTGGTCTATGCCGGCAATGCAGAGGGGGCGGTTGCACTGGAATAAACCTGGACTCTAAGAAAAATGAAAGAAACACCCCACTAAGCAGACATGAACTGTGAAGGAACAAGAAGCAAAGTTGAGTCATCTCAGTCCTGCCCAGAAGAACTGTTTGGAAGGTCAAAGGAGCCAGAGGGACAAGAAACTACAAAAATGAATCACAACACCAGAAGTGAGGATCCGTGCTGATCACAAACATCGACCAGCCTTTGCTGAAATCTGAGCTCGGAAAACCCTCTGAAAAACCGAACACCTCTCCCTTCCTTCTTTCCTTCTTCTCCCGCTATCGTTTCTCAGGTGGATCAGGTGGAGACGGAGAGATGAAGTGACCGATCCTGTGCCCCTTTCTCTGAAGCCAGGCAGCTGCCTCCAGCGCACCGGACACAGAGAAGGGAGTGAGTAGAAAAGGATGGAATTTCAAGAGGGACCGAATCCTTGAGTCATCTCCGGAAATAGGCACATCCTGATGACTAGACCGAAAGGCTGCTTTGTACACTAAGCGGGCTTTCAATTTTCTTGAAGTTAGACTTTTTTTTGGAGTCTTTGCTAATGCCTCTGTTAAATGTTTTCAGGGCGGAGAGAAATTAACATAAATTAGTTTTGATACTGTGCCAAATGGCATTTTGTCCATTATACTGAGTAGAATATGTATCCCAGGCTGAGTTACACACCCACTCTCAAATTCATATGTGGAAGCCCTGACTCCTGCTGCTTTGGTGGTGCCTCTGGAGCTGAGGGCTTCCGTGGGGGGAATTAAGGTTAAATGAGGTCATGGCGATGGCACCCCTAATCCCTGAGCGGACATCTTATGTGAAGAGACACCAGGGCCATCAGGGATGTGTGTGCCCAGAGGCACTACATGTGGAAATATGGAGAAGAGACAGCCTGCCCAGGGCTAGGCCAGGAGACCTCAGACTGAAGGCTCCTTGATCTTCAACTCCAGCCCCAAGAACAGTGAAAGAAAAACTCTGTAATTTAAGCCATCCTGTCAGTCATATCTCATTATAGCAATTTAACTTTGGCGTATGTCTTCAGCCTTTATGTTGCTATTCTAAAACAACTGAGCCTAGTTCATTCATAAGGAAAAGAAGTTTAATTTAAAACGGTTCTAGATGGTAGAAATCCAGGAAAATCTACCAGGAAGTCTAGGGCTTGTTGGCAGTCCATTCATCATGGATGGCACCCTAGGTATCTTCTCATTGCAAAAGTCCTAGACAGACCGAATAGCCCCCTGTAGCCCTTTATGTACAGACACTAAGCCGTTTGTATGGTGCAGACTTCGGGGTGTAAAATCCCTTAAAAGTCTTAGCTTTTAATACTGTCGCATTGGGGATGGAATGTGGGGATGGGTTTTGTGGGGAACAAACATATTCACACCACAGCATGGGATGGCCCTCGCCCCCCCCCCATGTCCAACCCCGACTCTGCACTCCCTCCGCCAGCCAGGCGCACCGCCCTTCCTCTGACCGACTTCCGCCTCTGCTCTTGTCCTTGGCTTCCTCCCGTAGCTGCCCTTGGCTTCCTGCTCTGGCCTTAGCCCTACATTTGGCCTCCACGACTTCAAATGATCAGATCCAAATGGATGCTGGCCACGCCCCTCAGACCTTTCTCACGGGTTAACGTGGCCACCAGACTCCAGTTTCTCCGTTTCTAACCAGAGTGGTAGAAGATGGAGCCCAAACCCCAAACCTGCACCCCAACCACTTCTCGGCAGCTGGGTCCCTCCGAGACAGAGACAGAGGAGGGACCTCCCTCCTAGAGATCAGCTGTTGTAACAAATCACGCAACAGCTCGGTCTTGGGTGAGTCCCAAGTACAAAGGGACGGACCCAAAGAGCTGCTCGTCTCTGGGAACCTGACACTTACTCTGGATCTGGCATCTTCTCCTTCATCGCTACCCTTTTCTAGTGCCCTGACCGGTTACCTGGAGTGGGCTGCAGCTTGGTGACAACAGTCCTCAGCTTGGCATAGAGTACTCTTTGTATGGATTGTTAGAGAGCTTTTGCTCCGACTGGACAAGCAAGAGGTTTTTGTTGTTGTTGTTGTTGTGTTTGTTTGTTTTTTTTTTTTGAGACAGGGTCTCGCTTTGTAGTTCAGGCTGGCCCTGAGCTCACTATGGAGCCCAGGCAAGCCTCCAACTCAGCAATCCTCCTGCCTCTGCCTCCTGAGTGCTGGGACTACAGGCGTGAGGCACCATGCTCAGCAAGCCAGAGGTTTCTGAACGTGAGAGATGCCAGAGCGATGGGAAAGGTGGGAGACTAGAGCAGGGGAGTTGTGTTTGGTGTCCAGAGAGTCCGGCGGATTGTGTGAAAGATCTTCGAGAGGAGACGGACCCTGGGCAGGACAGAAGTTTTAAAGTGTTAGACTCCGGAGCTGGCACTGTTGTTAGGGGGTTTAGTTGTCCAAAAAAAAAAATGAGAAGAGAATAATTCCTATCCCTTGTGTGGCTCCCAGGGACGTGATCTTTCCCTCCATTAAGTGGGTGCGTTGTTATTCCAAGAAGCGTAGGTTGGTATTATCTCCTCTCCAGCTGTGAATGTGCCGGACTGTAACAAGCATATTAGTCGGTGTCTTGCAAGACAACCAGTTTCATGCAGGGTCCAGAGACTTACCGCAGGAGCTTACACCCTTTAACCCCGGAGTGCAGCGCCCAAGAGCGGAAGTGATCTGCCCATTCACCAGGATCGAGGACTCGGCCCTCAGGGGCCTGAGCCCGCGGCAGTACCCAGGAAAACCGCGTCAAGACCCGAGGCGTCCAGGATGGAAGCCGCGGGCCCTGCACGGGGAAGCCCAGGGCCTGGCGCTGCGGGTGGGAAGGGACAGTGCAGGGAGCGCTCGAATCCGCAGTGAGATCCAGGAGCGGAAGCTCCGGGAGACAGCAGCGATGCTCCAGAGAGGGAGCCCGGGGCTTCTCAGGCCAGTGGGCCTCCTTTCCTGCCGTCCTGCCTTTGTGCTGCTCAGAGGCTACGTCCTCCCTCAGAGCCCTCTGCGGGCTGAGCGTGCTGGCCCGGTCAGCTGGGCGCTCCGCTCACCCCGACCATCACCCGTCTCTGCCCTGGGAGTGCGGAGCCCAGGGCAGCTTTAAATTTATGTTCTTCACTTAACAAGATCTCTAAACGGGACGGTCTCTCCCCAAGATCCTCAACAACCTGCAAACGCCGATTTCCAAACAGTGTCCGTGCCTCGGTGCTGGGCCTGGGCTTGGGCGTGTCACCTGGGGGGGGGGGGCCCGCCCCACGCGCGTCCTTCGAAGGCGACAAGCACCGGAGTTTCTGCTTCTTCGCAGGCACAGCAGTTTCATCCGGCTTCGTTTTCCGCCATCTGTCCCCGCAGTGCTTATCCGCTTTTCTGTCTTTCCCTGTCACCTACAAGAACCAGCCTGTTTCAGTCACTTTCTCATCCACCGAGGGTGGAAAGTAACACCTGCAGTTTAAAGAAGAGAGGTTTAGTTTGGCTTACGGTTCTAGAAAGTTCAGTCCGTAGGCAGCTGGCCCAGGGCAGGAAAAGCGTGGTCAAAGGCTCCGGCACAGGAAAGATGCTCATGCCCTGGTGCCCAGGGAGGAGGGTGAGGAGAGGAGCTGGGGGTCCTCCCCACACTGTGACCACTTCCTGGCACCAGACTCCACTTCCTGGGTGCATTCACGCGAATCCACGAGTGATCCAGTCACCCTCCAGGATCCCCAGCTGTGAACACGGAGGCCCTGGAGGGACATGCCAGATCGAAGTCACCGTCCGGCCTCACACAAGTGGCTTAGCAAACTGTGGCTGGCGGAAGGGCTTCCTCCCCACCCTGGGTACCATCCACACTGCATTTTGATCTGTTTTGCAGCCGGATGTGGCGGAATGCCTGAATTCTGCCCAGAGGGATGTGAGAAAAACTGCTGTTTGTCTCTTCCAGTTGCCTGGACAGTCACGAGGGAGATCACAATGCACTTCCTGCCAGGATGCTTTCACCTGCTCCGGCCTGGATCCTTCACACTCAGGGAAAACTCCAAAGCCATGTAAATGTTCTGTCACGCTGGCTCCTGAGTAACGGCGTCGAACAATACTGCCCCACGCTGATTGGGAACACCAGTTTGAAACACAGTGGCATCATGAATATATTTTTCTTCTTCTCAGGATTAAGTAACTAAAATTTCATGGATTATCTGTTAGAGCAGTAAACAATCCCTTAATTAATACAGGCAACTAAGTGATAAGTATTCTGTCTAATGAGAGCCTTAGGAAGGTTAACATTCAGAGGCAGATGGTAGGAAAAAAGGTGTATCTCATAAGAAAACAAAACAGAATAAAAAAACATAAAAGTCAAACGTGTCAGTGTGACCCACTGGACCCTACTTGGAAGGACCCTGTTTTCTGCTCTGGGTTCTTCTCCTGCACTTCACCCTGTCTCCCTCTCATTCTCTTTCCTGCCTTAATCCCATCTGGCTTTTCCTCTTCCCTGAGGTGACTTTCTTCTACTCTTTGCAAGATTCAGTTCTTATCATTTAGGCCTCAATTTACAACTCTGAGTATGCCCTTTCCTTTCCACTGTAGGGGTGACTGACGAGGGAAGAGAAACTGTGATGGGAATAAAAAATATGTATGTAGGGACAGGGATTTATAGGGTGGGGGGAATGGGAAAAATGAGAATTAAATTAGGTCCTATACTGGCACGAATTTTCAATATTGTGTGTGATCATGATGTGTATATATAATGTACCAATACAGAGTCAAAGTTTTAAAGAACGATTCTATGCTACTCTATGCTATGCTGTGCCCTTAGAAACTAATGTTCTTTCAAATCATTTATCTGCACTGTTGACGAACCTTGTGTTGTAACTAACATATTTCACAAACTGGGGAATAGGTCCTGTGAATTAAGGATATCTTAATGAATCGGGAAGAGATGGCTTCACAGTCTGAGGACAGAGAACAGAGAAGAATTTAAGATTCAAAATTTAACAGAAGGGCCCAACCTGGGAAACAAAACGAACTGAACATAAAACAGGAATCAAAGCAGGTGAAAGGGACTAAGAAGCCGAGGTGTTTCCTGGTGGGTATAGACTGGTGAGACAACCTGGATGACTGTCTGTCTGTCCTTGTGCCAGGTATGGGCGGGCCCCCTGGTGAGAGTTCACCGACCACCAAGGAGAATGAATTTGGGTATGCTTTTATATCTGTGTCCTGTGCTCAAGCGTCAAAGCACTGGCTGGGAGCATTTCACTGAAAAGTCTGCCTGTGACTAAACACCCATCTACGGCCCAGCAGCTTCTATGTTAGGAGGCTGCAGAGGAGCCCACGGAAGAAGCGTTTCGGAGAACTGTGGCTCTGAAGCACCAAGCACAGGCTCACGCGGACAGCAGCTCCCAGACCACCGTCAGATGGAGCAGAGTGAAGAGGAGGAAGAATTTTGAGCGTGCTAAGGAGGTCTGTGCTTCCGTCCGATGAGCCTCACCTCCAGGCAAGATGAAACCATGCATGTTATTTCTTGAGCCAGATACTAAGCTCTGTGAGGGTTTAGAAGGATGAAATGCGTGTCCCTCCCCCCGCGGCCCATCTCTCACTACCACCTGCAAACGTGCAGGGCACCGAGGACAGGGCTTTGCACACGGCAGGCAATCGATAAGATCCCTCCCAGTAGAGCAGAGTACGGGGACTATAAGATGCTGTCAATGTATATTAAGAGAATAAAAAGACTAAGAGCAGGGCAATCTGAAAAAAAACTAAAAAGAGATTTCATCTTTCCATGATTTCTTATTTTTCCCTGAGGGATTTTGGACACACTTCTTTACACACTTCTCCATGGAAGATACACAGTAGTGAAGTGAGTGGCCCTGGCATGATTTCTAATCCAGACTTGATTGTCACTGCCCGTGAGCCAAATCTGTGACCTCTCTGGTCCTGGCTCCTCATTCACAAACTAGGATCCACAGTGTTGGTCTCAATGTTACGATGTTTTAACCCAACAGGAAAGTCTGTTTGTGCCCTTTCTATGTTCCCTTTGCAGGAGTAGGTACCAAACCCAGCTCTGACCTCCAACCAGTCATCTGATACTCAAGATTTAGTTTCCTTCTTCTCTTTAACCCTAGGACCTTGGCCTAACTTTATGTGCTCTCGTAACATACGGATCTTAATTGAGGTTACTTGTGATCCAAATGAATGAAACTTTAATGGTGAGATTATAAGTAATAAGAGAGTCCTCTTGTCAGGAAATCCCTGGTGGTATCTCTGTAACATACTTGATATTTTCCAGGAAGGTCCATACAAGAGAAAGCCTGGCGCCGTACAACTGTCTGCTCCTGTTGCAAGCTGTGTAACTCTTGTGCACAGACCCACATGCCCACCTGACTGTCGGAGGAATGCAGTCAAGAAGCAGTCCATGACCAGCCTGTGTGGTGGTACTGTTTGAACTTTTAGCTTCCAAAATGTGAGCTAAGTAAATCCTTTCTTCTGAAGGATGCTGTCAGCTATTTCACCTTAGTAATGAAAACCTGACTGATGGAAGCATCTATGCTAAGATGTAGTGATAAGAATTACATGAGCAAAGAAAGTTCTTAGAATAGTACCAAAGCCAGAACTAAAATCAGTTAATTAAAATGACTAAGGGAGACTGTCATAAAAGTTAAAATGAAATTCACACCTGAAGCATAGTGGTGGAGCTCTTTTTCTAGAATGTTGAGGTTTTATGACAGATTGGTAATGACAGTGCAACACAAATTTGTGATTAAGAGATGATACATAGATTATCACACCTCTTTTATTCAAAACAACTGAACTACATTGAGGGCAGATTTGTAAACTCTGACTTGAGATAATACATCGTGCTTCTACTAAATGAAAGACAGGAGCACAAAGATTTATCAGTCTCACGTGCATTGAAAAAAATAGAGACTATGCTATCCATATCCTATGTCTCTCCTGTCTCTGTCTCTCTTTCTTTCTCTCTCTCACCATTCTTTTTTTTTCTTCCAGACTAGCTCCACATCCTCTTGTTTCAAGGACTTATAAATTAGCAAATAAATCTAATTTTTAGCCACTGCTAGACACAAGCTCAAATATTGCATACATACTCTTATAGGAATAACTCAAAGTTAAATAATTTTAAAAACAAAATAAAAGCAAGACAATAAAAAATGGAGACAGATACTTTGCAAATAAGAAAGGAATCTAGAATGGAGGGAAGGAGGAAAGGATAAGAGAATAGCAATATTAAGATATGTTAAATACATGTATCTACTGCCTACAATGAACATAAACATAATTTACCACAAATGTGTACTAGTAATAGATCAATAAAATCAGGGTTTAAAATGTATGTATATGATAATTAACTGTATGAGGCTTTATAAGAGACGAAAATGAATCTGATGCTAACAAAATAGAACTGGAAGAGGAAAAAAGAATTCAAATATGTTAGGTACTTGTACTGATTCTCCACAATGAATATAATCATTAGGTACTCCAAATGTATTAATAAAGCTCAAAAACCTGAAAAATTATAGTATGCTCTAATAGCTATGATCATGATGTGAGCTATATGTAAGTTTTCTTTTCTGTAAAATAGGAATATTAATAATCGTAATGTCTACTTAACATGACTGGGAGAATTAATACAGCACAATGTTTCAAACCATGTTTATTTCAGGGACCACAGTTTCATCATGCCCAAAGCAGGCATTAAGCAGTGCAGTCTCCAAAGAGTTAACCGTACAACTGTCTTGTTTGAGAAGTGAGTCTGCTTGAAGCTTCCATGCTGAGGTAGAATTTTGATTTAAACTCCAATTTGGTCACAAGAAATCCCTTGTTTTCCCATTGGTTTGTGAATCTTTATTGCTCTGCAGTAGTCAGATCAAATCATGTGAAACTGATGTGCCATAAGTTTTTAAAATGTCGAATTTGTCAGTTACTTATACTTCAGTGTGTATCTGGAAGTAAGTTTTACAGAATTCCTCACAACCCTGTTTTACATTTCTTGTTTGCCTATCATTGCTTTCCTTCCTTGATTGCCCATTTAACATCTTAGAAGTCTCAACACTGGTTTGTTTGGAACAGTTGTAATAAGGGATATGAAGGAATGTGATACCTGGTCTCTGTGCTCAGAAGTACTACAGTTTAAGAAGGAGATAAAACAATTACACGAGAAACTACTAAAGCAGACACGATGAAGGAGAGATTTGACTATTAATTCACAACTGTTCTTGTGAAGAATGTAGTGAGAAGTAAAAGAATTGGTTCTTGCTCATAGTGCAATAGCGGGGAGAAACAAAAATTGAAATAATGAACAAGCTAAATGACTTTAACATGTTTTCACTTTGCCCATCATGCCCCTCCTGGAGAAGCTGGCCACAGAGGCCCTGCACCAAGGCTGATTGCTGGGCTTCCCCTGGCTTTGCTGAGCTCGGTGGCAGCTAGTTAATTTTAGAAGAAACTTGGACCGCTTTTAAAGACTTTCACCTCTTTGTCTTTGATGACAGCTTTTCCGGCTCTTCTGGATTAGAGCCATTCCCTCAGTGCAAAGCAAATATGTGATTAAGCTGGGTGGGCTCGTTTTCTTCATGAGAGCTGTTTTACTTACAAATGCAAATCTAGCTTTGGAGAGACTAAATAAAGCATGTGATTATCAACTTTCTCCTTGAGACATGAAATTACAAACCACAGCAGTCTCAGTCCCAAACACGCGCCTCATTTGGGGTCTGTCAAATACGTTCTTGCTGCTTCATACGCCCCTGGTGAGAACCACGCAGACACTGGGTACAGCACGCAAAGGAGGGTTCAAAGAGACAGATGCAACCCCAGATGTAACCACGGACTCAGTGCAACTCTTTAATTTCATTCTCACTGTGCTACATGGTGAAACCGTATAAAAATCAGGTTCTTTGAAAATAGGGTGTGTGCTCTTAGGTCTATTTTATAAATGGTCTGGCCAATCTTAGTATATGTAAGTTATGTGTTCAGTCGCTGGAAGCTTCTATATTTTATTTAACTTTAATCTTCTATTTAACCAAGTTGCAGGGACCTGTAGTAGTGGGTATATTTTAGGGAACATGAGTTCGCTGACAGCTATTTGAATCCAAGCATGAACCCATCTTTCAGTGGGAACCTAGTATTTCTTGGAAGCTTTTATTTCCAACCTGTGACTCTGATCATCACTTGAATACTGCCTAATGGAGCCCTTGAATCAATATGTGAGTCCACTGGGTCTTTGAGTTGTTTTCCTTGTGTCAACCCTTATTTTCACGCATCATGTGTTGATTTTGAAATGGAAACCTTTGAGTTTGCTCAAATACTGAAAGTCCAGACTAATAAAATAAATTATCCAGTGAAAATTAAAGAAACAAATGTATACCTGATAATAAAAAAGCTTGGGTCAGAGATTTAGCTCAATGGTTCTGGCACCTGCCTAGCAAGCGCAGTGTCCTTTGTTCTGTCTCTGGTAACCACGTTCGAGAATACTGGGTGTGGTGACTCACGCCCAGCAGCAGTCAGTACCACACACCACAATACCAGGTGTGGTTGCTCACGCCTGTCATCCCAGCACTCAGGAGGCAGAGACAGGAGGATTGCTGAGTTTGAGGCTTGCCTGGGCTTCATAGTGAGCTCAGGGCCAGCCTGAACGACAAAGTGAGACCCTGTCTCCAAAAATAAACAAACAAATAAATAAAGCACTCTCTCCTTTAATACTCTACTATTTAAACTCAACAATATAAGAGATGAAATAAAATGAAAATAGAATCCTATATTTTCCTACTGAGAGAAACACGATCAAGGATTATTGTAGTTAATCCACCAACCAACCTCGTGATCAGCTCAAGCCACCGAGTGAGCACATTTGCAGAATAATTCCCATAGGTGGTGCGGCTTGGTAGGAAGAAGGAAAGAAAGCAGCGGGCTGCTGGAGGGAGGCGGAGAGGGAGAGCATTAGGAAAGCAGCAGCAGCAATGCATTCCGGATCTCTCCCCACAGTCACCCACTGCGGCTTTCAAACAGATGCATTTGTGTTCAATAATTGATGGCTGAGGTATTTTTAAAGAAGAAATGACCAAAGGCCTGAGAGTTGAGCTATATTCTTTCAAATACTGGACAAAACAAGAGTTGACTTGCTCCCCCCTTAAAAGGCAGCACTGCAAAGTGATGCAGACGGTGGACTGCAGAAGGGAACTCTCTCGAATCCGTAGTATCGCTGGTGTTCAGCCCAACACAGTTCTGAGAAGTTACCTTCCTCCTGGGGTCCATTTCCCAGATAACTGTTTTAACAGGTAGGTGTAATAATGATGTTACTTTATCCTGGAGTTCCCATGATCGTGGAGCATGAGATAAGACTTGAGCTCAGGAAGAAATAATGCCCAGAAAGAAGAGTGGGTGTTGGGAAGAACCAGACGTTAAGAGAAAGTCACTGATCGGAGACAATTGTATACACCGAAGGTAGGCGGTGTCCAAGTATGTGTGTTCAGAACTTATTGCCACAGGAGAAACTTTAGGAGAGATCCGAGTCACCCCTGTCCCACCCCGATACTGAGCAAGCATTCAAATAAGAGAAACTATTGTAATTATTAATCACTGACTTAAGCTACTCCTAGTGACTCAGCAGTGAAAGAGGCGGGAAGCTGGACCAGTGAAATGGCATTGATGCTTAGGTTTGTTCGAGTGATAATACATTTTAGACTATGTTGGGGACTGTCAGATTTAATAGGAATTGAGAAAATCTTCACTGAGAAGAAAGGCAAATATTTGAAAACCTCAAATAAGCAAGAGTAGAAAAGAGGAAGGTAGGGAATGAATGGAGACTTTGGTGGAAGTAAATCATGCCAGGTACACGAGAAAGATGAAAATTTACACTCGTTTAAAGTATGCCAGAAAGGGATGGTTTTGCAACTACTTCGTTTTGTGCGGATCAATGTTACATAGAGAAAGATTTAGAGAGATTATCCCGCTACTTGAAGGATACAGCGATCAGGGAGCTGAGTAAGACTCGAAACTCAACAGATCCACTTGCTCTGGTCTGATCTAACTTCAACATCACCTTCTTACTTTTAAATCTCATTAGGTGAAGAGGGGATGAGTCAGCATCCCAGAAAGAGGATGAGATTGGTGAAAGTCATGGTGGGAGGTTTGAAAAGCGGCCTTGGATTTAATGACCAATACAGGGCAGTGAATAGTGATGCTTTTTTCATTTTTAGTTTCACTTCCGATCTGCAGTACTGAAGAAGAAACCCGGGGCCTTTGCACAGAACTACATCCCCAGCCCTTCAATTTCTTATTTTAGGACATATGTCACCAAGTCAGGAAATCGCCCAGCGTGGGTTGGAGCCTGTAATCTTTTTGCCTCGAGTGCTTGAATTATAAGTTTTTCATCACACAGTACTGAGGGATTTGACTCCATCGGTGGCAGAGTAGGGATCAAAGGCTTTAATGGTTAAAAAAAAATGTGGGTGTAGACTGGGTTTAGAGTCCACCACAGTTTACTGGCGAAAGGTCAGAGAGAGTCTGATTTGTTTTGATTCAAGATTTAGATTCTGATTTGACACAGCAAGTGTGAAATATCTAGAGTCATTTTCAGGCCCTGTTTAGGTGTGTGTCAGAGAGAGAGTGCGGCTGTGTTAGGCTTCTGCTGTTGTGACCGAACACCTGAGACGGACTATGTAAAGGAGGGAGGATTTATTTTGTCTCACAGTTTCAGAGTTTTCAATCCCTGTTGACTCCGTTTTGCAACCTACAGATCCATAGAAATGTGGAAAGACCCTAGCAGAAGGCCCTGGCAGAACGCCATGGTAGAAAGACGGTGGCAAAAGATCGTGGTGGAACGGCATGGTGGAAAGGCGTGGCTGAAGAAATCTGCTCACCTCATGGTAGCCTGGAAGTAAAGCAAAGAGTCATAAAAGAAGAGACCAAGTATAACGCAGACCCTGCAAAGCCATGCCCCTGATAGTTCAGTTCATCCAATTAGGCCCCAGATCCAAATAAGTATATTCAACTAACGAACTTACCATTGGATTCATCCAGATGAAGGGAGATGCCTTATGAACCAGCCCCAGAGCCTATCGGCAATCAGGCTTTCAACACCACGAGGCTCTGGGGCAACATACTGGACCTCAGTTGTACCAACAGTCCTCTCACACCCCAGTTAAACTCGAGACTGTGCTCATACTACAGGGCACGCGCTCTGTAATGCTAAGACTGTGGTGGTCTAAGGGGGCCTCTTCCGGTCGTTCCCTCCTACTTCCTGCAGAGGGAAACCAAGCCCTCAGCATGGCTGAGGTAAATATCAGTTAAGATCTGAATCTGATGACTCAAGTGGTTTCTTCAGGTTAATTCTTTGGTCCTTTAAAATGAGAAGATTAGTTTTCTGAATGGCTCTCAACAATTTTCAATGTAAAAGCCGCACTGTGAGTGTACTACAAATATTCCCCCAGCTGCTTGAAAGCCAGGGGCACTGGAACAAAATCAGCTGTGAGCTGGACTCTGGCAGGGGGAAATGCGATATTGAAGTTCGGTTCCAGTTTCCTCGATAGGTATTTATTAAGAACTTCTCTGCAGGATGCCCCTCTCCAGGTGCCACAGATACAAAAGCGAAGAGAGAGGACAAGCCCTCGGCCTCTGCATGGCTTCTACACAAATACGCATTAGCAAATAAATATACAGTGTTAGGAAGTGAAGGCTGGCCCGAACACTCGCGGGCTGAGCGGTGAATGAGCTGTGGTAGTGGAGGGTGGTCAACAAAGTCCTTCCCAGGGAAGAGACCTTTGGATGAAGGACTGAGCGAGGTCTGTGTGACGCTCGAGCATCTGTAAGGAGATCTTCGGATGTGCAGATGCAGCGCTGCTGCAGTGGCCCCATGTTTGACGTGTTTGAAGAACCACGTAAGACAGCGGTGGCCAGAGTGAGGCAGAAGGGAGCGGGGTGGGAGGGACCCTGGAGATTTAACCAGGCTCTGAGGGTGGAGCAGGCCAGTACCCCGCTGTCATCGTCCTGGCAAGAAATGTGTTCGGATGTTTGCTGTAAGCGACGGAACCTCTGTTCCTGTTGCTAGGAGATTTGGGAATACACCATGTCTCCTTGTCCCTTAGAGTCTTCTGCGGTGGCCCATAACCCTTTTCATCTGGGAACCGATGCTGTTCTTTGGCTTAAAAGGCAAAGGGAACCTGGCCTCGCTGGCACTGAGATGTCCAGCAGGTGTGTTAGTGCGGAGTATTAAGCTGGCTTTTCTCTTGCCCACTGTGGCTCCAGAGAACATCCTGAGAAGAAGGCAGAAGAAGGCTTTGGCTAGAAGAAGAAGGAAGGCAAGGTGTCGGCAGAGATGCAGCGGTGATAAAGAAAACCAGGTCCTAGTGTAAGGGTTCTGAGCCTGATAGGATGCAAAGTCGTGAATCTTGAAAATAAAGAAACTTGGCCTTTTCTGGAAGACCAGGAGGGAGTGAACGTCTAAATTCAGGAACTGCCTGAATGTTCCACCTAAGTATCTGCAGCAGCATTTTCTGGGAGAAACAAAGCAATGCCTAGTATTTCTGTCCCTGTACTAGTGAGTCTATTACTTTTTACGGGGGAAAGATAAAACCTCCTCATGGGTGTTACATTGTCCTTGTTTCCAAAGTCCTTTCATGGGCACCGTGTCCTTGAGAGAAGACTGGATGGAATAAGGAAATCTTTAATATCGGAAGAGAGCAGACCAGGCCTTGTCTGTGATACCTGAGCCGCCCACCTTTCTTAAAAGAATGGGTTTTGTTTTTTGCATCCTGGTATAAAACTCTGTTACTGTTCACGATTTTATTGTGCAGTACAGTGATGCCAGTAATATACGGGATCAGTGATAATTTTAGGTGTGATAAGTAAATTGCAGGAGGAAACTTATTCTGTGAGTGATCACCACTTATATCTTTACAGCTGTGTTTCTGCAACTGTTTAATTAAATTTGCATATTTTGTTATATGACATAAAAGGCAAATCACATAAATGCGCAATAGATGCTTGCAATCATCAAAGGCTGAAATCAGAGAGCTAAATGGAGAGACAACTTTCGAGTCACGATATAAAACTCAGCCGAGTGTTCAGTTACATTAAAAAAACATTTATTTGATATTTAGAACACAGTTTTGGAGATGGAGAAGGGAAGACTTCAAAAACACACTAGTTAGTGGTGGAGGAAATAGATACTAAAATGATGAATGAGTACGTGACAACGAATATTTCAGCCATCTAAATACACAGTACATTTCTCAAGATGTAAAAGTTTGAGTGTTCAATCAAAAAGGGGGCAAAAAAAAAGAATAGACACTGCTCAGAAGTACAAATGGGCCAGCGGATACATTAAAAAATGTTTAACATTGTTGGCCATAAGAGAAATCCAATTAAAAACTATAAAGAATGACAAGATAGATTCATTTATGTGCAAATGGACACACCTGGAGGATACACTGATAAGTGAAATAAATAGGTCACAGATAGGCAAATACCAGACCTTCTCTTTGATATGAACACCTGTAGATGCAAATGAGCTCTAGAAAGTATGACAGTTTTTGTAGAATGGAAAGTTTCCAAAGGAAATTTGGTGTGGGAATGTAATGAGGGGAAGGAATAAATATGATTCTGAAAGAAAATAAAGGGGCATGTATATAGGGGGTGGGGAGGTGTGGGTGGGTGGGGATATGGAATAAATATGATTCTGAAAGAAAATAAAGGGGCATGTATATAGGGGGTGGGGAGGTGTGGGTGGGTGGGGATATGGGTAAAAATGAGAATTAACTTGTGTCATATATTGGTACAAATTCCCCGATGTTATGTGTGATTGTGAGATGTATACAAATTGTACCAGTAAGGACATAAAAAAATTACATTGTGATATCATTTTACCCCAGAATGAATGGCTGTTATCAAAAAGATTAAATACTGGGGCTGGAGATTTAGCCCAAGTGGTACCACTCCAACCTTGGACATATAAGGGCCTGAGTTCAATCCCCGGTACTGAAAAAAAAAAAGATTAAATAACAATAGTAATAAGTGCTGTGAGGATATAGGAGAAAGGAACTGTATGATATTGTTGGTAGGAGTGTAAACTAGTCCACTGCTATGGAAATCAGTGTGGAAATTACTGTGTCTGAAAATAGAAATTTCATTTGACCCAGCTATTTCCCTTCTAGATAGCTTCCAAAAAGAGCTAAAGTCATTATATTACAAGTATATGTGCATATCCATGTATACCAGCACAAGTGCTACTTACCATAAAAAAGATAAACTCGTGGTAATTCTGGGGAAAAGGATGTAATTTAAGAACATTATAGTAAGTCAGACAGACACACAGACAAATATTGCATGGTTTCTCTTATTTGAGAAAGTATACTTTTTTTCCTATGTATATGGAAGGAAAGACAGAATGAAGATAGAAAAATAGAAAGTAGAACTGGACTTGTAATCCCAGCACTTGAGAGGCTGAGGCAGGAGGATTTGCATCAAGTGTGAGACTAGCCTGAGCTACAGAGTGAGTTCAAGGCCACAGTGAATTACACGGCAAGACTCTGTCTCAAAAAAAAGCTATAAACATAGAGAGTAGAAAGAAGTTAAAATATTTCCTCACATAATGTATTCTTTTGATTCAAGACTATTTTAATATATATGCTAATTGATTTTATTTATGCTACTAGTTTCTCTTTGTTCATTGAAAAGAAAATTTTGTCTTATGATTTGTTTCCCATAAAATAGAGGCTTTTTTCTATGTTTTGTATTCTGAGCAATATTTTGGCAATTCTTCTAAGATTATGATAGACAGTGTATTAACCACTGATCTCTAATGAAAAATAAAAATGTGTGGGTAAGATACAGGCCTTATTAAAGGAACACAACTGGCTTGCAACATTAATAGAAAATTGATAAAATAGTTTTAAAAATTTAGCATCAAAATATTCCATGTAACTTTGGACAAAATCACTAATAGACAATGTCTTCTCATACGTGACACTTCAAATGTGGTACGGAATCAGGAAATCTAAAATGAAATTACATAAATTATAGAAAAAATAACTGTGTGTTTAATCCGTGTGAAGAAAAGAATCCAGTTACCGGTTTATTCACAGTACCAACAGTGGAATACTCACCATATTGGAAGAGGGTGAACGTTCATTTTATTAAAAATGCACTGGGATCCAAAAAAAGCTTAATGATCAAGAGACAAACATCAGTCTTACCACCATTAGCCACTTCTTATAATTACACGTAAATCCAGTACTTATATCCAGTCACCTTTCAAGTACAGTTACAAAGAGCGTCAAGAAGGGAACTGTCACCCGGGCACAAGTGAGGAACTGCTAGAAGTAGGAGCGAAGAGGAGATTCCATGTGATCATAGTGATTCCAAAACCTGCGCTCCCAAGAGGGAGTGATGACACACGGTTACCCCAGCTCTCCGGGAGGCTGAGGCAGAACGGCGGGTTCTAGTCCAGCCCAGGGAACTTGGTGATTCGGCAAAGCCGCGTCTTAAAACACAGATGAACAAAAGACCGAGATGCGCCCCGGGCGGCCCTCGGCCCCGGACCTGGCGGCTCACAGGGTCCCAAGCGCGGCCGGAGCTCGAGCACCGACCCCCCCCCCCCCGTGCCCCACATCCCCGCGAGGCCGCGGGCGCCCAGGCCGACTTCAGGCCCCGCCCCGCCCGGGGACCCGCGCGCCGGGCACGGGATGGGCGGGCCGCCCGGATGCGGATCGGGAGGGGGAGGGAGGCGGGGAGGCGGGACGAGGAGGCCGGGCCGGAGAAGCGGCGGACGCGAGGCACCGCGGCCGAGCCCGGGCGGCGGCTCAGGGTCGGAGCGCGGCCGGGCGAGGATGGGCGAGCCGGGCCTCCTGCAGCCGCTGGCGGAGGAAGGTAGGAGCGGGGCGCCCGGGCCTGCGGCCGCCGGTCGGGACCGGGCCGGGACGCGCGAGCCGGGGCTGCTCCGATGCGGGACGGACGGACGGACGGACGGACCCCGGCCGGACTCGGCGCTCGGGCTCGTGGGGACGGCTGCCCCGCGGGGGCCTCGGGCTGCCCGCGCCGCCCGTTCCGCGCGGTCTCCGCGGAGGTGCCCGCAGGTGCCCTCGGAGCGCGCGCATCTTTCGTGCCAGGGCTTCCGCTCCCGTCTGGCGTCGCGGCCGAGAAGTGGGGCCCCGCGGGGTGCGCGACCGGCCTCTCCCGCGCGGCCGAAGGGGCGTCCGCTGTGCAGCCAGGCCGGCGCCACCCGGCGGGCTCCTGAGTCACGTGGCGCCTCGCCCCTGGGGTGACGCCGGGGTACCCACCGCCCAGCGTGTGTGCGCGTGCGCTCCGCTCACGCTGGTGCTGTAGTAGGTCTGTACTGAGCCTTTGCAGATACTATTGAACTGATCACCAACTGTCTAAAATATTGCACATTTCTGCTAGTGGCGTATAAAATTTCAGTTTCCCCAATTCCTCACTAAGACTTGTTATTATCTATTTTTTAATAGCCATAATAACAGCTATATGTTGGGGTGTGTGTGTGGGGGGGGTGTGTGTGTGGTTTTCTTTGTACCTAGACTCGAACTCAGGACCTTGCGCTTGCCAGGAGGTGTGGCGCCACTGAGCTACGTCCCAGCCCCACCCTAGTGGTTATGAAGTAGAATCTCAATATGATTTTGACTTTATTTCCCTGATGACTGTGCTAAATACTTTATACAATGATTTGCCATTAATGCATATTTTGCAAAATGTCTATTCAAATCCTCTACCAACTTAAAAAATTGGGTCGTGTCTTCTTTATTGGTTTGGAAGAGCTCTTTATATATTCTTGGGAGAAGTCCTCTTATTAGATACAAGAGTTACACATGTTTTCTCCCATTTTGCTGGTTATGTTCTTTTCTTCTACATGATGACACTTGAAACTCACCTTCAGTAAAAGTAAATTGGAAAAAATAATCTGAACATCAGAGAAAAGGAAGTTATTGCAAACTTTAAACTATGATAAATGGCTCTGATAAAAATGGAACAAATGAATTTTCTAGGAAAAATGATTGTTACTTAGTAGTGCAAAGAAAAAAACCAATTATCTTCCATATGTATAAAATTGGAAGTTTCAGTATTTACTTCATAATTGTGTCCTTCGCTGATAATTATTTCAGGTTGTACTTCTAATAATCCGAAGGACTAAATAGATACTTTTTCCATTTAAAGCATTCAGGGATTCCTTAGAATTGTTTTCTGAGATAAAACGCTATAAGCTATAAAAGTTTGTTCTTCATTAAAAGGAGAGTGGAGCAGAAATGTTCTCTATATAATGAAAAATATTTCAGTGTGGCATTAGAGAGATTAACCATTATCTTCTTTCTAATGTTGGTGGTCTAATAACTAAGCCTCAAAATGAATTTACTTACCAGAATCTATACTTAAAATTCACTTCACTTAAGTTTGGGGCCATATGTAGACTAAACTCATCCCAGTTGGTTTTAGAACTCTTCCAGAATGATTTGTTTTCCCTTTCTTGGCACAAGCTTTTGCAATTTATTTATTCTTTTTCATGTGATCAAACTTGGGCTTCTGATGTGGACAGAGATAGAACAGCAGATGTGGATAGCAGAGTCTGGCGACTGTATTCTGCTCCAATTTCTGCGTCCAGATCTTTTCCTAGATTCAACTCTCAAGGAGCCAAAACATGGCTGAAGGAGAAGAGAGGGTCAGGTCCCTCCCAGGACGCTACCTTTTCTAGATCTGCGCTGAGAATGTCATTTGTAATACTGGGGGTTTTGCCTTCTCATTGTCTACACCTCTGTTACAGTTTGTGAATGTTCATTACAATGAAGACAAGTTTCTCAAAATCAGTTATCACTGGAATCTTGGGAGTTCACTCTCTTTAAACTTAACTGACACAATCATAAAAATGGAAGTGCTGGCCAAAGAAGGCTAATCATTTCTAGGTTCCACAGTATCAGATTTTAGATCTACTTGCATTTCTGAATATTAAAATGTATGAAGATTTCTGACAGTAAAAGACTCGTACAAGTAAAAATCTTATATTTACATTCTCCTAGACCATCTTTGGAGATTAAATATGAAATTCATTGTATTGATCTGCATAAGATTTATTTCTGCAGAGGTTATATTAGAAATAGTAGTTAATGAGGTGGTCCTAGGACTTTTTTACATTTCCTCTGAATCTGTTCCTCCCCAGTGGAAGACATGTGCTGTCTGTGATCTCCAGGTGGGTATTTTCCTGCTTTGAATTGGTTTTTAGCATGATATATGAGTGACCATTTCTAGTAACATGTCGGGGCTAGAATTGAAACCTTCACGGGTTGACACTGTAAGGAAATTCTGACCTGCAGTTTTCATTATTTACTTGTATTAAGAAAAATCAGGGCTAAAAAAGGTAGCATGGGAGCTTAGCATTGGAAAATGCAGTTTAAAAAGTGGATTATCTTTACAACCATGTCATGTTATTGAATGAAACCACCTGCTGTTTCACAATGTGACCCTGGAAAAACACTTCCTGAGCACTTTCTCCAACAGGACCCCTTTTTTGGGAAATGCTTAGTGATTTCAGGCTTGTGAGGACCTTATGGGATACACTTACACAGAGTTGGGTAGTGTAGTTCACTGCACACCTAGTTGTGTTATTATCTTTTGAGAACACTGGACTGTGCGTGGTCTGCTGTTGACAGAAATGTTGTTCTGTGAGCAACTGACCATGTTTTATGTTGTGCTTTTGGTGCGAGTGTAAACTGAGAAGACCATTGGGTAAATGCAAGAGCTATTTTTGGGTGTTGGGTTGGCTGGGTGGTATATTCTTAGTAATGTGCTTTCAGTGAAAACTCAAAGCTCAGGCCTTGTGCCGGCTTTAGTTTTTAAGCACATGTGGTGATTCTCCATGGTGACTTGAGCCAAGCCTTTCTTATCTCTGGTTTCTAACCTGCAAGGCAAGTCCAGTCATTTGCACTCTTTTTGGTGAGGGCTGGAGAAGTACCAAGAAGCTGACTTGGAGTTTCTGTCCTCAGAGCAGCCTGTTTGTGGAGTGTCTGGTGATCATGCCTGTTTAGTCCATCCTTCTATTCTGGGAGTGTGGATCTGTATCTGAGAATATTGCCTGAAGGTCCGCACGACCTGGTATGAGAGAGAGAACTCAAGAGAAGGGTGTGTGAGGAGGAGCATGGCGTGTAGGAAAGCAGATGCTGGGGGGTCTTTCTGCTTTTCACAAAACAATACAAGTTACAAAATGTGCCTTTGACAGTGTTCAACAAGGCCTGCAAAGGAACATATCTAAAACTAACCGGATGTGATGTTGAAAAGGGACAGTGTGGGAGGAGGACTACGGTAGTCGTGGTGGGAGGTAATCTGGAGATCTTTGCGCCGATCCTGTTCCGAATCCTCATATAAGTACATGGTGTCATCTTCCTATGATATCAGAAAATATTTCTTCATTGTCTTATGTTAAATGGAACAAAAATAATTGGAGGAAAGAATGGGGAGTTCTCGTTAATTTTCAACTCTCTCTTTACAAACATAGAATTATAAGATGTTCTACACACCTAGCTTGAGGCCTGTACTTATTTGATTCTTCCGTGCTTGGAACTACATTTCGTGTGATGCGATGTTCGTGGTGTAGTTGTGACGATCTTTGTCCTCAAGAACATAGGTGACCACCTGAATCCGTGCTCGAGGACTGTACCTTGAGAGGCAGAACATGCAGGTCTAGAGTCTTTTTCTTTATTTGCTCATTATATGTGTATTGATTTATTTTCTATCATTCCAACAAAATACCTAAAAGTTGGATGCTTTACAAGGAAAGAGATGAATTGAACTCCCAATTTTAGGGGCTGAAAGACCAAGATCACGTTAACTCATCCGTTCCTTCTGACGTGGCAGTCATGGGCAGGGCCGGCGGGTACCGGAGATGGGGTGACTCAGGAGCAGAGCTTGCTGTTTGTGTAACCTCTTGGTCTTGTAGGACTGTGCCAAGGTCCCTTGAGGACCACTTCAGTCTCTTCCGAGATCGCCGGTGGCCTAGTTAGCTCCAGCCAGCCCCGCCCCTGTGCTACGTCTCAGCCTTGCCGTGCAGGGTCGAGGCTTCCAGCCCGTGGACCGTTAGGGGCCAGAGTCACACATACCCCAGGCGCAGGAGAGGCTTACAAGGGTGGTGTTCATTTCACACGCTCAGCCGGTGTCTGGACATCGGGAGGTTTTGCGTTCTAAAGCAACATAACTTTCGTGAGAAGACTCCTTCCATGATGGTACTGTACGATGCCCATCTTTTGGTATCTATTAACTTGCATTTCTATCTCTTACATGAGAACGACTCCATTCGGAAATGTTGCGATACAGCTGCAGTGGGTGGGTTATTAAACTGTGCTCGAAATAGCTATTTACAGTCTGACAGCAGATCCTGCAGTGAAATGATGTGAGTAAAAAATGAATTATTTCGTATTTATTTGGATACTTTGTAAATCAGCCCGGAAAATTTACAAGTTTAAGAGAATAATAAGGAATAGAGCCTATCACAATATTAGTACCAACAGAGATAACATCCTGAACTTCTTCGTGCAAAGTACAGGTGTGTGTCATTCAGTGCTGGCACAAACATGACAAGGGACCTTCTGCCACTTGCATGGCAGTTGACAGATCTGGCTTCGTGTCAGCAGCTTGGAGGGTAGGATGGGGAGCGCTTGGCTTTCTTTTCTGTAGCGCTTTGCTACCCCATCTATAACATTGCCTTCAACTCTCATGAATACATTCCAAGTCTCCAAGCAAATGCCTGAAATTGTGACTCGTACCGAGTCCTGTACATCTTTTTGTTTGATTCTTATATCATACCTATGAAAGTGTCAAACTATATTCAGTAAGAGACAGATATCAAGACCTAATCAAATAGAACAAGTAGAACACTATTTTTAACAAAAGTAAGTGAATGAGATCTGTCTCTCTTAAAATGTCAAATGGAGGGCTGGAGATTTAGCTCAGTGGTTCTGGCGCCTGCCTAGCAAGGTCCCTGGTTCGATCCCGGTAACCACATACATATACCGGGGGTGGTGACTCACGCCCACTGGCAATCAGTACCACATACCACAGTGCTGGGCATGGTGGCTCACGCCTGTCATCCCAGCACTTGGGAGGATGAGGCAGGAGGATCACTGAGTTCGAGGCTTGCCTGGGCTACATAGTGAGCTCAGGCCAGCCTGAACTACAGAGCGAGACCTTGTCTCAAAAAAAGAAAAAAAAAAGTCAAATGTACTGTCCTCACTTTTCTTGTGATTAATCCTAACCATTAGTGATTTCCCTAACCTCTGGGAAGGGCTCTGTTGTTTCAGTTAATCTTCTCTTACTGGTTTATTGTTTTTTGAAGTGAGTTGTGTTTCTTGGATTGTGATAAACTATACAGATGGAACATTTATGTTTACTACATTTTTAGAATATATAATAACACTTCCCAAAATTATAGTTATCGTGGATGGCCTTTAAGCGGTGGCAACATTTTAGTTTGTTCCTACTGTGCTATTTTCCCTCCTATAAAAAAATTTTATGCAGAATGTCTTTTAACTGGAGGAATACTTTGGAGTATTTTCCCCAAGTTTTAGTGTCAGAAACAATTAAGCATATATTTCAATTCACAGGCCTGAACACATAAATATTATAAGAAAATCTGTGTGAGGAAAAAATTGGGCCCTTAGACATGGTCCTGCTCTAGTAGTGTTTCCTTCCGTCTACTCTGATTCACTTCTGGGGCATAAGTGAAGAAAGGATTCAGTCTCACCCGGTGAGAAGAGGAGACAGTGTGAACATAACTCTTGAGCATTTCCTCTCAGCACTGCCACTCTGAGTTGATAGCTGTATTGATCAGGTAAAATTCCTGCCTCATGGGTGAGATTATATACTACCTATCAGGATCTGTGCTTTCTCCCTAGAGTCTGAACAGTCCTCAGTGAGGTGCATTTTGGAGTCTCTGTGTGAACACTTTTGCTCCAGGAAGATCTTGGATGCTTTCTTCTAGTGATTTTTTTTCCTTCTGAATTTTGTTTATTAATTTCCTGTTTTCTCCTGACGTAGATTTTCACATGGAATCAGACCAGTTGGCAAATGTAACATATTTATCTTCTTCTAATTTCATCTAGGGAGAAGCAGTAGTCAAGACACCGCCGATACCTTCCAAATGAGTGAGGTAAGTTCAATATGTGTGTGTCAACTTCCTTGTAAGTAAGAAATGAAAAATCAAGGCAAGGTTAGCACTGCACTTCGTAGGGATAGTTAAACCTTTGCCTATTTGCTCATAATATATTGCCTTTATTTTTTTTTTACCTGTTTATTTTAGTAGGAAAGCAAATTTCATATTTTTGCATTATTTAATATTATATACTTTTAGATGTTCGAATAAGCATCCTTCAATTTCTTTTGGAGTTTCTTGTTAATTAAGCTCAAATACGCTGGGCTTTGATATGCAAGATAGTAGTATTCAGCCCAATACTTTGCAAGACAGAGTTGAGGCCTAAATAGGACAGAATTTGCAATGCAGTTATAAGTGTACAGCGAGTTCTTGTCAGTCACTCTGCCAGGGTACAAGTGACCAACATAAATCAAGTCCATACATTAAGTCAAACAGGACATAATACATTTTAATGTCGTTGCTCCTGTGTCTGGAGGTTCCATGTTGGTGAATTCTGTCAAGCATGGGTCAAAACTATTGGGAAAACTACGTCTTTCCCGTGCTGCCTCCTCTGTGGTTATTCCTAATAATACAGTATCACAGCTCTGCATTTCCACTGGGTTAGTTGTCAGGTATCGTAATGAACCCGGGAGATGATTAGGAGTTTACAGAAGATAAAGCGCAGTTTAGGCGGGAATACGGTGCCTTCTGGTGGGGGAGGCTGGGGGCTTTCCCTCGGCAACCACACGGGCTTCCACTTGTAAATCTACAGACTTGTTTTAACCCAAGGCGTCTTTTATTTATTTAAGATTTAAAAATACGATTTGCCACATACGGAGACTCCACCCTGCTCAGCTCTCTGGAGTACTGTGGTGAGAACAAAGTCAAAGCCTCAATACTTTGCAAACATAATACCCCCATAAAAATGAGAATTGACCCGTGTCTTATACCGCTACACAGTTCCCAGTGTTGTGTGTGATTGTGAGGTGCATGAAAATGTACCAGTAAAGATTTCAATAAAACGAAGAAAACATAATACCCGCAAACCCTAAACGGCTCCTGCTTCCCAGAGTCCGAGGGCTCTGAAGGGGAACGCGGAAAGGGAGCCAGTCACTGCCCGTGCTGAGAAGACAGCAAAGTCACGTCATCAGTTATTGAGGTCTGGAAATTATAGAACTGAAGACAACAGGGACTAAAATGGCTCAATCCAGGATGTAAGATTTACAAGCGGGAATCCTTGAATGTGGAGACAGAAGAACAGCATTAACAGCAGAGAAAAATGGAGTGGGGAAATAAAGACTACAGAGCCTGAGAGACACGTGGGGGCCCCAGCACGGTCACGTGTGCGCCCTGGGAGGGCCCGAGAGGCACGGGAGAAAGGGCCGCTGGGAGGGAAGTCGTCGCTGGGCACATCAGCCTGTGAAGCGCACACACGCCTGCAGATTCAAGGAACGGGGCGACCGCAGTGCGACCCACTCAGAGAAGTTCACAGGCATCAAGCTCAGCTTTGGTTCTTGCTCGTTTGCTTTTTAAAAACTTGACTGGTGCATGTGTGCACTGTATAATGAGGACATTGATCGTGACGGGGCGGTGTGTGTGCAGAACACACCCCAATTCTTTTCATTCCTTTCCCCTTCTTTTTCTTTCCCTTCCCCCCGCCTCTTGACCCCCTTCTCTCAAAAATCAATCTCACTGTTTCTTATTGTCTTCTATTGATTCTTTGATTTATTTCTATCTTGGACTTCTCACATAACAGAAACCACATGATATTTAACATTAGAATCACTAAGTGCCTCAGTTTTCCTACAAGAGACCCAACTTTATCCTTCTTCACAGCAGAGTAATACTCCACGGTGTGCAAATACCACATTTCCTTTATCCATCATCTGTCGATGCCTGTGTAGGCACTTTCATTATTTAGCTTTTATGAATTGTGCCGTTAGAAACACAAGTATGCATGTGTCCCTGTGCACGATGCCTTTAATTTTCTCAGGAAGATACCCAGAAGGGAGGAGTTCTTAAAACCAGACTAGGAAAAATTCTTGAAAGCAGTGAGACAAAAATAACAGATTAATATTGTAGGAAAACAAAATAAAATAACATTTTAAAAATAAGACTTCATGAAGGCAGAAGAATTAGTAAACATTTTTTTCCAGTGCAGGCTAGTACTACCACTGTTTAACGTTGCTCAACCCATTCTAGTCAGCGCAGTGCACAATATAAGCAGTTTTGCTTTGGGAAGACACAAAAATTATGTCACAATTATGGACAGTTGTCTTTCTAAAAAAACCTTGTGTAGAAAATCTGTTTTTAAAAAATATTTGGCCTCCCGTAATTGAACACTCTGATTCAGTGATTTGGAAAGCTACTGTCATCATCTATTGATTCTAATATATATGCATTTTCCTATGTACATATTTCATATCTTCATCTTAAATACAACCCTCGCGCCATTACTCTCCCTTACCTTTTCCTCCTCCTGTCTTCCCCCTCCTCTTCTCCAGAAATCTCTCTTCAACTTATTCTCAAATGAGGAAACATTTTTCACTAGCACGTTGACCCTGTTAACTAACGAAGCTCCTCAAAAAGTTTTTTTTGAGGGCGGAGGACTTGGCTTAGTGACATGGTGTCTGCTGTGCAAACAGAAAAGCCTGAATTTGATGCCTGGTACTGGAATAAACAAACAAATAAACAAAATTTAAAGTATTCTTTTTGAGAAGATGAAAAAATTATTGAATGACATGGAAGAAAAGTGTGAACGAGGGATTGAGTAAATGTTTGGGTATATTAATTGCTTTCCTTTTTCCAGGTGAGGTTTCTGAATTGTTTAGTAGCTGAAACAAAAGCAATTTTGCCTCTATACATGCTGAACCGTATATGTAGGGAAATATTTAACAGAAAACACATAGAAAAATTAACACAGGTTTTTAATGAAACAAAACCCAAGATAGACCTTTTGGTAAGTATAAAATAAACCTGAAGAACTTTTAGAATTAGCATAAGAAAGAATGCATTCTTTGTGCACAAATCAAGCCCGAAGCAAGCAACAGGAATATAACAGGAGCATCTTTAACAACTGGAGACTAAACAATATGCTTACAGATAATCCAAGCGTCAAGGAAATTCTCAAAGGAAAGAACAAAAACAAATAAAACGGAGCTGAGTGAGAGTTACAATGTACTAGATCGCCATAAGG
>PVIC010015499.1:6310-35235 GCA_004025085.1 Thryonomys swinderianus
GCTTTTCATGTCCAGTAATGTTTGTTTTATATAGTTGGGTGCGTTAGAGTTTGGTGCATAAATATTTATGAGTGTTATTTCTTTCTCCTGGATAGTTCCTTGTACGAGAATATAGTGACCTTCTTTATCTCTTTTAATCAGTTTGGGTTTGAAATCTATTTTATCTGCAAACAAGATAGCCACTCCTGCTTTTTTGCAGGTTCCTGTGGCATGGAGGATTGTTTTCCAACCTTTCATTTTCAGTCTATGGGTCTCCTTCTGAATTAGGTGTGTTTCCTGTATGCAGCAGATTGTAGGATCTTGCTTCTTGATCCAATCAGCTAGTCTGTGTCTTTTAATTGGCCCATTGAGGCCATTGACGTTAATGGTTATGACTGATATGGACATATTCAGAGCTGCCATATTTCCATGTTCTTGGTTCTTTGCTTCTTTGCTTTTCCCCTTTTCTATTTAGTTTCTTGTTTGCCCCAATGACTTCACTCTCCTGGGTCTTGTGGGTATGGAATTTTCTGTGTTCTTTTTCAAGATGTTTTTTAGGATGTTTTGGAGTGCAGGTTTTGTGCTTGTGAAGTTTTTCAGGTGTTCTTTATCGTGGAAGTATCTTATTTCCCCATCTATTCTGGAAGATAGTTTTGCAGGATACAACAGTCTAGGTTGGGTTTTTTTTTTTCCTGCAATGCTTGAAAAACTTCTCTCCACGTTCTCCTCGCACTGAGTGTTTGAGTTGAAAAGTCTGCTGTGATCCTAATGGGCTTCCCTTTGTAGGTGATTTTCTTCCTTTCTTGCACTGCTTTCAGTATTTCATTCTTTTGTTGTACATCTGGAACCTTGATAATTATGTGTCTAGGTGTAGATATTTTTATGTCACGGTGTTTTGGAGTCTGATAGGCCTCATTTATTTGTATGTCTATGACTTTTCTTGTGAAGTTTTCTGTTGCTATCTCTGACAGTAGCTTTTGTATGTCTTTTACACTGTCTCCTGCTTCCTCAGTGACTCCAATCAATCTTATGTTATTTATCTTTGAGTCATCTAGAAGCTGTTGAATTGATTTCTCATTATCCCTTGCTCTTTTCCATAGATTATACCTTTCCTGCTCGCTTGGCTGCTATGCTGTCCTCTAGGTCTGAGATTCGGTTCTCTGCTTCATTCATCCTGCTGTGCAAGCTTTCATTCTCCTTCATCATTCCCTGGAGTTCTACTTGAAGCTGTTTAAAAGGTTCCATTGCTTCTGCTAACTTGGATTCAATCATCTCACTGATCTCTTCTTTAATGAAGTCTTTCACTGAGGACAGTATCTCTGTTTTGATCTCAGAGATGAGTTCTGTTTTCCATTTTACTAGATCTGCTTTAGTTACCGTCTCCAAGCATCTTTGTGTTTGAGTTTCAGTTTGCCCTATTTCCCTTTTCTCTGAATTTCCCTGTGGTGGTGATCTTTGTGTCTGGTTTTTTGTGTATTTTCCCATTTCTACTTTTTCTTTGCTTTTAATGCTCTTCTTCGACTGATGACAGGACCATGTTTGTTGCAGGTCTCTTTCTATTATCTGGGGCCCCTTGGAAGCAGCACTTTCCTGGGGGGTCTTCCTTGAATCCGTAATAACCCTTGAGAGTTCTCACTCCTGACACATCATGTTAAGTATTTGAGCAGAACAATCATATCATGTTTGTTACCATAATACAATAAATGCCAATATCAGTATTAAACACAGTAAATAAGACCAAAAAGGTTTGTTAGATTCTATACTGGATACTTTGAGCTTATGAGTAACCTCTATGTCTGACTCCTCACTGCATAGCTCCGGGATACAGTGTGCTGCTGGGTGGCCTTCAGTCCACTGGAAATGGACTGCACCCTGCAGCCGAGTCCGCCTGCTGCTCACTCATTTCGCTGGAAGCACGGCACGGTGGGCTCGGATCTGCTGGGTCCAGTCCGCCCGCTGCTCATTCCTCAGTCCTCTTGAAACACGGCCCGGCAGGCCCGGAGCTGCTGGGTCCAGTCTATCCGCTGCTCCTTCCCCAGTCCACTGGAAACACGGCACAGTGGGCCCAGAGCTGCTCTGTCCGGTCCATCCGCCGCAATTTCCCCAGTCCACTGGAATCACGGCATGGCGGGCCCGGAGCTGCTGGGTCCGGTCTATCTGCGGAAAGTTCCCCAGTCCACTGGAAACACGGCACGGTGGGCCCGGAGCTGCTGGGTCCGGTCCATCTGCCGCAAGTTCCCCAGTCCGCTGGAAGCATGGCACGGCACTCCCAGAGCTGCTGGGTTCGGTTTGTCCACCGCAACTTCCCCAGTCCGCTGGAAGCACGGCACGGCAGGCCCGGAGCTGCTGGGTCCGGTCCGTCCGCCGCTATTTCCCCAGTCCGATGGAAGCACGGCACGGCGGGCTCAGAGGTGCTGAGTCCGGTCCTCCCACCACAAGTTCCCCAGTCTGCTGGAAACACGGCACAGGGGGTGCGTAGCTGCTGGGTCCGTTCCGTCCGCTGCAAGTTCCCCAGTCCGCTGGAAGCACGGCACAGCGGGCCCGGAGCAGCTGGGTCTGGTCCGTCCGCCGCAAGTGTGGTTTTATAAATTCTGACTGGCAGCCTAACCCAAGGGGAAGAGCATGAAATACCTGAGGCCTAACACAAAGGACGTTTCAAAACCTGTTGATGAAGAAAGAGATTCATGGCTATTACTATATATTTTGCTGTGAAATAGAGAAGTGTATCACACCCACAGACAAACAACTCCCAGTCCTTGGCCAGAGCACACAATCTCCCTGACGCATGAAGCGCTATACCAGGGCATGTGCACAACGCATTAATGATAAATCCAATCCTGTCATTACCCTTCATCTTCACTATAGCATGGGAAGCCCAATCCACAGGAATAGTCAAAATGACAGTGCCACTCTCATGAATCGTAAATCTATCCCTAGCCACAATGCTGATATCCGTCAATGCCTCCATTCAGGAGGGAGAGGTACAACTGCACTAGCTCTATATACAAGATGAGGTATATATTGCTCACCATTATGTGGCAAACTGACACTGAATACGCAAGAAGAACCACAGTGACAAAATTCTCGATCTCAATCTGAACCCTATACCGCACTTCAACCTGACCTCTCATCCCCACTCTACCTCCATCATACACTGTGCAGATTCTTCCCCTGAACCGTGCCAGTGAAAGGACATCTGCATGACAAATGCACAGGAATCGACAAAACAACACTTTCAGTTGTGTTCTTCTGAATACTGACTGGCATCCTAAGGCAAGGGCAAGAGCCTGCAGGTACCTGAGGCCTAACACAAAGGACATTTCAAAACCTGTTGATCAAGAAAGAGAAACGTGTCTATTACCATATGTTTTGCAGTGAAATACAGATGTGTATCATACCCACAGAGTCACAACTCCCAGTCTTTGGCCAGAGAACACCATCTCCCTGATGCATGAAGTTCTATACCAGAGTATGTGCACAAAACACTAATGATAACTCCAATCCTGTCAGTACTCTTCATCCTCCCTCTAGTCTGGGAAGCCCAATCCACAGGTATAGTCAAAATGGCAGTACCACTCTCACAGATTGTAATTTTGACGCTAGCCACAATGCTGAATTCAGGCAATGCCTCCACTCTGGCAGGAGAGGTACAACCCCACTGGCTCTCAGCATTAGATGAGCTATACGGCTCAGCATTCCTTGGCAAACTAATACAGAATACACAAGAATAACCACAGTGACAAAATTCTCGATCTCAATCTGAACCCTACCGCGCCTTTCAACCTTATACTCTCAACCGCACTCTACCTCCATCATACACTGTGCATATTCTTTCTCTGAACCGCGACACTGACCAACAACTGCATGTCAAATGTACATGAATCAAGAAAACAACTCTTGGACTTGTGGGTTTCGAAATTCTGACAGGCAGCAAAACCCAAGTGGAAGTGCATGCAGGTACCGGAGGCCTAACACAAAGGACATTTCAAAAGCTGTTGATGAAGAAATTGATTTGTGGCTATTACCATATATTTTGCAGTCAAATACAGATGTGTACCACACCCACAGAGTCACAACTCCATGTCCTTGGCCAGAGCACACAATCAACCTGATGCATGAAGCACTATACCAGGGTATATGTACAACGCACTAATGCTAATTCCAATCCTGACAGTACCCTTCATCCTGACTATAATTTGTGAAAACCAATCCACTGGAATAGTCAAAATGACAGTACCACTCTTAGGAATCCTAATTCTAACCCTAGCCACAATGATGAATTCAGCAAATGTCTCCATTCTGGAGGGAGAGGTACAACCCCACTAGGTCTAAGCAAAGCCTAGCTATACGGCTGACCATAACTTGACAAACTGACAGTGAATACACAAGAAGATCCACAGTGACATGATTCTTGATCTCAATCTGATCCCTACCCCGCCTTTCAACCTAATACTCTCAACCCCAATCAACCTCCATCATACACTGTGCAGATTCTTTCTCTGAACCATGCAGCTGAAAAGACTTTTTGCATATATTTGGCTTTTTGCATATATTTGGCAGGGAAATACAGAAGTTTATCACTGCCACAGAGTCACAACTCCCAGTCTTTGTCCTAAGCCCACAATATTCTTGACACATGAAGCCCTTTATCAGGGATTATGTACAACGTTCTAATGCTAACTCCAATCCTGACAGTACCCTTCATCCTCACTAGAGTTTGAGAAGCCCAATCCACAGGAATTGTCAAAATGACAGTACCATTGTCACAAATCCTAACCCTAAACCTAGCTACAATGCTGAATTCAGCAAATGCCTCCATTCTGGAGGGAGAGGAAAACCCCACTAGCTCTGAGCATAATCTGAGGTATACTCCTCACCATACCTTGCAAACTGATGGTGAGTACACAAGAAAATCCACAGTGACATAATTCTCGATCTCAATCTGAACCCCACACCACCTTACAACCATTCACTCTCAACCCCACACTCCCATCATCAAACACTGTGCACATTCTTCCTCCAAACTGTGACACTGACCATCAACTTCATGTCAAATGCACAGGAATCGTGAAAACAGCACTTAGACTTGTGGTTATCTAAATTCTGACTTGCAGCCTAACTCAAGGGGAAGAGAATGCAGGTACCTGAGGCCTAACACAAAGGACTATCAAAACCTGTTGACTAAGAAAGCGATTTGTTGCCATTAGCATTCATTTTGCAGTGAAATACAGAAGTGTATCATACCTGCAGACTCACAACTCCCAGTCCTTCTCCAGAGCACACAATCTCCCTGATGCATGAAGTGCTATACCAGGTATAGGCACAACGCACTAATGCTAACTCCTATCCTGACATTACCCTTCATCCTCACTATAGTTTGGTAAACCCAAACCACAGGAATAGTCAAAATGACAGTTCCGCTCTCAGGAATCAAAATTCTAAACCTAGACACAATGCTGTATTCAGGCAATGCCTCCATTCTGGAGGGAGAGGGACAACCCCACTAGGTAAGCACAAGACAAGATATACAGCTCACCATTCCTTGGCAAACTGACACTAAATACTCAAGAAGGTCCACAGTGACAAGATTCTCGATCTCAATGTGATCCCTAACCAGCCTTTCTACCTTACACTCTCAACACCACTCTAACTCCATCATACCCTGTGCAGATTCTTCCTCTGAACCATGCCACTGAAAAGACAACTGCATGACAAATGCACAGGAATTACCAAAACAACAATTGAACTTGTGTTTTTCTGAATGATGTCTGGCAGCCTAAGACAAGGGCAAGAGCCTACAGGTATCTTAGGCCTAACACAAAACACATTACAAAAGCTGTTGAATAAGAAAGAGATTCATTGCTATTACCATATATTTTGCAGTGCAATACAGAAGTGTATCACTCCAACAGAGTCACAACTCCCAGGCCTTGGCCGGAGACCACAATCTCCCTGATGCAACAAGCCCTATATCAAGGTACATGCACAACACGATAATGCTAACTCCAATACTGATAGTACCCTTCATCCTCACTATACTTTGGGAGGACCAATCCAAAGGAATATTCAAAATGATAGTAGCATTCTCACCAATCCTAACCAAAACCCTAGCCACAATGCTGAATTCAGCAAATGTCTCCATTCTGAAGGGAGAAGCACAACCCCACTAGCTCTGAGCATATTCCGAGCTATACTGCGCACCATTCCTTGGCAAACTGATGCTTAATACGCAAGAAAATCCACAGTGACACCATTCTCGATCTCAATCTGAATTCTAAAACGCCTTTCAACTTTACACTCCCAACCCCAATCTACCTACATCATACCCTCTGCATATTCTTCCTCCAAACCGTGCCACTGACAATGCAACAGAATGACAAATGCACAGGAATCTCCAAAACAACACTTGGACTAGTGGTTTTCTGAATTCTGATTGGCAGCCTAATAAAGGGCTAAAGCCTGCAGGTACCTGAGGCCTAACACAAAGGACATTTCAAAACCTGTTGATGAAGAAAGAGAATTGTGGCTATTATCATATGCTTTGCAGTGAATTACAGAAGGGTATCACTCCCACAAAGTCACAACTCCCCGTCCTTGGCCTGAGCCCACAATCTCCCTGACGTATGAAGCCCTATATTAGTTTACATGCACAACACACTAATGCTAACTTAATCCTGATAGTAACCTACCTCCTCACGATAGTTTGGGAAGCCCAATCCACAGGAATAGGCAAAATAACAGAACAATTCTCACGAATCCTAAGCCTAACCCTAGCCACAATAATGAATTCAGCAAATGTCTCCATTCTGGAGGGAGAGGTACAACCCCTCTAGCTCTGAGCGTAATCTGAGTTCTACTGCTCAAGATTGCTTGGCAAACTGATGCTGAATACACAGGAAAATCCACTGTGACACCATTCTCAATCTCAATTGGAACCCTACCTCGCCTTTCAAGAATACATTCTCAACCCCAAACTACCACCATCATACACTGTGCATATTCTTCCTCCGAACCATGACACTGATAAACAACTGCATATCAAATGCACGGGAATCACGAAAACAACTGTTGGACTTGTGGTTTCTAAACTCTGACTGGCAGCAAAACCCAAGGGGAAGAGCATGAAGGTACCTGTGTTCTAACACAAAGGACATTTCAAAACCTGTTGATGAAGAAAGTGATTCGTGGTTATTACCATATACTTTGCAGTGAAATACAAATGTGTATCACACCCACAGAGTCACGACTCCCAGTCCATGGCCAGAGCACATAATCTTCCTGATGCATGAAGCACTATACCAGGGTATATGCACAACACACTAATGCTAACTCTAATCCTGACAGTACCCTTCATCCTCACTATATTTTGGAAAGCCCAATCTACAAGAATAGTCAAAATGACAGTACCACTCTCATGAATCCTAATTCTAACCATAGCCACAATGCTGAATTCAGGCAATGCCTCCATTCTGGAGGGAGAGGTAAAACCCCACTAGCTCTAAGCAGAAGCCTAGCTGTACGACTCACAATTCCTTGGCAAACTGCCTCTGAATACACAAGAAAATCCACAGTGACAAGATTCTTTATCTCAATCTGACCCATACACTGCGTTTCAACCTTGTACTCTCAACCCCACTCTACCTCCATCATACACTGTGAAGATTCTTCCTCTGAATCATGCAGCTGAAAAGACAACTGCATGACAAATCCACATGAATCGCCAAAACAACACTTGCACTTGTGTTTTCCTGAATTCTGACGGGCTGCCTAAGCCAAGGGCAAGAGCCTGCAGGTACCTGTCGCCTAACACACAGGACATTTCAAAACATGTTGATCAAGAAAGTGAATCATTGCTATTACCATATATTTTGCAGTGCAATACAGAAGTGTATCACACCCACAGAGGCACAACTCCCAGTCCTTGGCCTGAGCCAACAATCTCCCTGTTCCAAGAAGCCCTATAACGAGGTATAAGCACAACGCACTAATGCTAACTCCAATCCTGACAGTACCCTTCATCCTCACTATAGTTTGGGAGGCCCAATCCACAGGAATATGCAAAATGACAGTAGCATTCTCACCAATCCTAACCAAAACCCTAGCCACAATGCTGAATTCAGCAAATGTCACCATTCTCGAAGGAGAGGTACAAGCCCACTAGCTCTGCGGATATTCCGAGCTATACTGCACACCATTCCTTGGCAAACTGATGCTTAATACGCAAGAAAATCAACTGTGACACAATTCTTGATCTCCATCAGAACCCTACCCCACCTTTCAAACTTATATTCTCAACCCCACACTACCTCCATCATACACTGTGCATATTCTTCCTCCAAACCATGACACTGACAAACAACTGCATGTCAAATGCACGGGAATCGCGAAAACAACTCTTGGACTTGTGGTTTTCTAAACTCTGACTGGCCTCAACACACAAGGGGAAGAGCATGAAGATACCTGTGTTCTAACACAAAGGACATTTCAAAACCTGTTGATGAAGAAAGTGATTCATGGTTATTAACATATACTTTGCAGTGAAATACAAATGTGTATGACACCCACAGAGTCACGACTCCCAGTCCTTGGCCAGAGCACACAATCGTCCTGATGCATGAAGCACTATACCAGGGTATATGCACAACACACTAATGCTAACTCTAATCCTGACAGTACCCTTCATCCTCACTATATTTTGGAAAGCCCAATCCTCAAGAATAGTCAAAATGACAGTACCACTCTCACGAATCCTAATTCTAACCATAGCCACAATGCTGAATTCAGGCAATGCCTCCATTCTGGAGGGAGAGGTACAACCCCACTAGCTCTAAGCAGAATCCTAGCTTACGGCTCACAATTCCTTGGCAAACTGCCACTGAATATGCAAGAAAATCCACAACGATAAGATTCTGGATCTCAATCTGAACCCTACCACACATTTCAACCTAATACTCTCAACCCCACTCTACCTCCATCATACACTGTGCAGAATATTTTTCTGAACCTTGCAGCTGAAAAGACAACTGCATGACAAATCCACATGAATCACCAAAACAACACTTGCACTTGTGTTTTCCTGAACTCTGACGGGCAGCCTAAGCCAAGGGCAAGAGCCTGCAGGTACCTGTCGCCTAATACACAGGACATTTCAAAACATGTTGATCAAGAAAGTGAATCGTTGCTATTACCATATATTTTGCAGTGCAATACAGAAGTGTATCACACCCACAGAGGCACAACTCCCAGTCCTTGGCCTGAGCCAACAATCTCCCTGTCGCAAGAAGCCCTATAACGAGGTATAAGCACAACGCACTAAAGCTAACTCCAATCCTGACAGTGCCCTTCATCCTCACTATAGTTTGGGAGGCCCAATCCACAGGACTATTCAAAATGACAGTAGCATTCTCATCAATCCTAACCAAAACCCTAGCCACAAGGCTGAAATCAGCAAATGTCACCATTCTCGAAGGAGAGATACAAGCCCACTAGCTCTGCGGATATTCCGAGCTATACTGCGCACCATTCCTTGGCAAACTGATGCTTAATACGCAAGAAAATTAACTGTGACACCCTTCTCCATCTCAACCAGAACCCTACTCTGCTTTCAAAATTATATTCTCAACCCCACACTACCTCCATCATACACTGTGCATATTCTTCCTCCGAACCATGACACTGACAAACAACTGCATGTCAAATGCACATGAATCAAGAAAACAACTCTTGGACTTGTGGTTTTTGAAATTCTGACTGGCAGCAAAACCCAAATGTAAGTGCATACAGGTACCTGAGGCCTAACACAAAGTACATTTCAAAAGCTGTTGATGAAGAAAGTGATTCGTGGCTACTACCATATATTTTGCAGTCAAATACAGATGTGTATCACACCCACAGAGTCACAACTCCCAGTCCTTGACCAGAGCACACAATCAACCTGACACATGAAGCACTATACCAGGGTATATGCACAACGCACTAATGCTAACTCCAATCCTGACAGTACCCTTCATCCTCACCATAATTTGTGAAAACCAATCCACTGGAATAGTCAAAATGATAGTACCACTCTCAGGAATCCTAATTCTAACCCTAGCCACAATGCTGAATTTAGCAAATGTCTCCATTTTGGAGGGAGAGGTCCAACCCCACTAGGTATAAGCACAAGCCTAGCTGTACTGCTCACCATTCCTTGGCAAACTGACAATGAATACACAAGAAGATCCACAGTGACAAGATTCTTTTTTTTTTTTTTTTTTTTTTTTTTTTTTTTTTTTTTTTTTTTTTTTTTTTTTTTTTTTTTTTTTTTTTTTTTTTTTTTTTTTGGTTTTTGGAGACAGGGTCTCGCTTTGTAGTTCAGGCTGGCCCTGAGCTCACTATGGTGCCCAGGCAAGCCGCCGCGAACTCAGCAATCCTCCTGTCCCTGCCTCCCGAGTGCTGGGATTACAGGCGTGAGCCACCATGTCCGGCATAGTGACAAGATTCTTGATCTCAATCTGAACCCTAACACACCTTTCAACCTAATACTCTCAACCCCACTCTACCTCCATCATACACTGTGAAGATTATTTTTCTGAACCTTGCAGCTGAAAAGACAACTGCATGACAAATGCACAAGAATCGCCAAAACCACATTTGTACTTAGGGTTTTCTGAATTCTGACTGGCAGCCAAGCCCAACAGCAAGAGCCTGCAGGTGACTGAGGCCTAACACATGCTATGTTTCAAAACCTGTTGATGAAGAAAGAGTCGTGGCTTTTTCCATATATTTGGCAGGGAAATACTGAAGTTTATCACTGCCACAGAGTCACAAATCCCAGTCCTTGCCCTGAGCCCACAGTCTCCCTGACACATGAAGCCCTTCATCAGGGTTTATGTAAAATGCTCTAATGCTACCTCCAATCCTGACAGGACCCTTCATCCTCACTAGAGTGTGAGAAGCCCAATCCACAGGAATGGTCAAAATGACAGTACCATTGTCACAAATACTAAACCTAACCCTAGCCACAATGCTGAATTCAGCAAATGCCTCTATTCTGGAGGGAGAGGTACAACCCCACTAGCTCTGAGCATAATCTGAGGTATACTCCTCACCATACCTTGGCAAACTGATGGTGAATACAGAAGAAAATCAAGAAATACACAACAAAATCCACTGTGACACCATTCTCGATCTCAATCTGAACCCTACCTTGCCTTTCAACCATACATTCTCAACCCCAAACTACCAACATCATCACTGTGCATATTCTTCCTCCGAACCATGACACTGACAAACAACTGCATGTCAAATGCTTGGGAATCGCGAAAACAACTCTTGGACTTGTGATTTTCTAAACTCTGAGTGGCAGCAAAACCCAAGGGGAAGAGCATGAAGGTACCTGTGTTCTAACACAAAGGACATTTCAAAACCTGTTGATGAAGGTGAAGAAAGTGATTCGTGGCTACTACCATATACTTTGCACTGAAATACAAATGTGTATCACACCCGCCGAGTCACGACTCCCAGTCCTTGGTCAGAGCACACAATCTTCCTTATGCATGAAGCACTATACCAGGGTATATGCACAACACACTAATGCTAACTCTAATCCTGACAGTACCCTTCATCCTCACTATATTTTGGAAAGCCCAATCCACAAGAATAGTCAAAATGACAGTACCACTCTCACAAATCCTAATTCTAACCCTAGCCACAATGCTGAATTCAGGCAATGCCTCCATTCTGGAGGGAGAGGTACAACCCCACTAGCTCTAAGCAGAAGCCTAGCTGTACGGCTCACAATTCCGTGGCAAACTGCCTCTGAATACGCAAGAAAATCCACAGTGACAAGATTCTTTATCTCAATCTGACCCATACACTGCCTTTCAACCTTGTACTCTCAATCCCACTCTACCTCCATCATACACTGTGCAGATTCTTCCTCGGAATCGTACAGCTGAAAAGAAAACTGCATGACAAATCCACATGAATCGCCAAAACAACACTTGCACTTGTGTTTTCCTGAATTCTGACGGGCAGCCTAAGCCAAGGGCAAGGGCCTGCAGGTACCTGTGGCCTAACACACAGGACATTTCAAAACATGTTGATCAAGAAAGTGAATCGTTGCTATTACCATATATTTTGCAGTGCAATATAGAAGTGTATCACACCCACAGAGGCACAACTCCCAGTGCTTGGCCTGAGCCCACAATCTCCCTGACACATGAAGCATTTCATCAGGGTTTATGTAAAACGCTCTAATGCTAACTCCAATCCTGACAGTACCCTTCATCCTCACTAGAGTTTGAGAAGCCCAATCACAGGAATTGTCAAAATGACAGTACCATTGTCACAAACCCTAAACGTAACCCTAGCCACAATGCTGAATTCAGCAAATGCCTCCATTCTGGAGAGAGAGGTAAAACCCCACTAGCTCTGAGCATAATCTGAGGTATACTCCTCACAATACCTTGGCAAACTGATGGTGAATACACAAGAAAATCCACAGTGATATCATTCTCGATCTCAGTCTGAACCACACACCGCCTTTCAACCTTTCACTCTCAACCCCACACTCCCACCATCATACATTGTGCATATGCTTCCTCCGAACTCTAACACTGACCATCAACTTCATGGCAAATGCACAGGAATCATGAAAACAGCACGTAGACTTGTGGTTTTCTAAATTCTGACTTGCAGCCTAACCCAAGGGGAAGAGCATGAAGGTACCTGAATCCTAACACAAAGGACATATCAAAACCTGTTGATCAAGAAAGAGATTCTTGGCCATTAGCATATACTTTGCAGAGGAATACAGAAGTTTATCACACCCGCAGACTCACAACTCCCAGTCCTTCGCCAGAGCACACAATCTCCCTGACGCATGGAGTGCTATACCAGAGATATGCACAACACATTAATGATAACTCCAATCCTGACAGTACCCTTCATCCTCACTATGGTTTGGGAAACCCAAACCACAGAAATAGTCAAAATGACAGTACCATTCTCACGAATCGTAATTCTAACCCTAGCCACAATGATGAATTCAGGCAATGCCTCCATTCTAGAGGGAGAGGTACAACCCCACTAGCTCTAAGCACAAGACGAGATATACAGCTCACCATTCCTTGGCAAACTGACACTAAATACTCAGGAAGGTCCACAGTCAAAAGATTCTCGATCTCAATGTGATCCCTAACCTGCCTTTCTACCTTACACTCTGAACCCCACTCTACCTCCATCATACCCTGTGCAGATTCTTCCTCTGAACCGTGCCACTGAAACAACTGCATGACAAGTGCACAGGAATTGCCAAAAAACAGTTGAACTTGTGTTTATCTGAATGATGCCTGGCAGCCTATGACAAAGGCAAGAGCCTGCAGGTATATGAGACATAACACACAAGACATTTCAAAACCTGTGGAGTAAGAAAGAGATTCGTTGCTATTACCATATATTTTGCAGTGCAATACAGAAGTGTATCACTCCAACAGAGTCACAACTCCCAGTCCTTGTTTGGAGCCCACAATCTCCCTGATGCAAGAAGGCCTATATCAAGGTACATGCACAACGCACTAATGCTAACACCAATCCTTGCAGTATCCTTCATCCTCACTAATCTAATCCACAGGAATATTCACAATGACAGTAGCATTCTCACCAATCCTAACCAAAACCCTAGTCACAATGCTGAATTGATCAAATGTCTCCATTCTGGAGAGAGAAGTAAAAACCCACTAGCTCTGAGCATATTCCGAGCTACACTGTGCATAATTCCTTGGCAAACTGATGCTTAATACACAACAAAATCCACAGTGACACCATTCTCGATCTCAATCTGAACCCTACACCGCCTTTCAACTTTACACTCCCAACCCCACTCTACCTACATCATACCCTCTGCATATTCTTCCTCCAAACCGTGCAACTGACAATGCAACTGAATGACAAATGCATAGGAATCACGAAAACACTTGGACTAGTGGTTTTCTGAATTCTGATTGGCAGCCTAATAAAGGACAAGAGCCTGCAGGTACCTGAGGCCTAACACAAAGTACATTTCAAAACCTGTTGATGAAGAAAGAGAATCGTGGCTATTACCATATGTTTTACAGTGAATTACAGAAGGCTATCACTCCCAGAGTCACAACTCCCCGTCCGTGGCTGAAGCCCACAATCTCCCTGATGTATGAAGCCCTATATTAGTTTTTATGCACAAAGCACTAATGCTAACTCCAATCCTGAGAGTACTCTTCCTGCTCACTATAGTTTGGGAAGCCCAATCCACAGGAATAGTCAAAATGATAGAACCATTCTCACGAATCCTAACCCTAACCCTAGCCACAATAATGAATTCAGCAAATGTCTCCATTCTGGAGGGAGAGGTACAACCCCACTAGCTCTGAGCATAATCCTAGCTATACTGCTCAATATTCCCTGGCAAACTGATGCTGAATATGCAAGAAAATGCACTGTGACGCCATTCTCCATGTCAAACAGAACCCTATCCCGCCTTTCAACCTTACATTCTCAACCCCACACTACCTCCATCATACACTGTGCCCATCGTTCCTCCGAACTGTGACACTGACGAACAGCTGCATGTGAAATGCACAGGAATCATGAAAACAGCACTTGCACTTGTGGTTTTCTAAATTCTGACTGGCAGCCTTACACAAGGGGAAGAGCACTAATGGTAACTCCAATCCTGACAGTACCCCTCATCCTTCACTAGTGTTTGGGAGGCCCAATCCACAGGAATATTCATAATGACAGTAGCATTCCCAACAATCCTAATCAAAACCCCAGCCACAATGCTGAATTCAGCAAATTTTACCATTCTGGAGGGAGAGGTAAAACCCCACTAACTCTGCGGATATTCTGAGCTATACTGTGCACCAAACCCAACAGCAAGAGCCTGCAGGTACCTGAGGCCTAACACAAGGGATATTTCAAAACCTGTTGATGAAGAAAGAGTCGTGGCTTTTTCCATATATTTGGCAGGGAAATACAGAAGTTTATCTCTGCCACAGAGTCACAACTCCCAGTCTTTGACCTGAGCCCACAATCTCCCTGATGCATGAAGCCCTTTATAAGGGTATATGTACAACCCTCTAATGCTAACTCCAATCCTGACAGTATCCTTCATCCTCACTATAGTTTGGGAAGCCCAATCCACAGTAATACTCAAAATGACATTACCATTTTCAGGAATCCTAACCCTAACACTAGCCACAATGCTGAATTCAGCAAAAGCCTCCATTTGGAGGGAATGGTACAGCCCCACTAGCTCTGAGCATAAACCTAGGTATACTACTCACTATTCCTTGGCAAACTGATGATGAATTTCACAAGAAAATCAACAGTGACACCATTCTCAACCTCAATCTGAATGCTACACCGCCTTTCAACCTTACACTCGCAAACCTACTCTACCTACCTCATAACCTCTGCATATTGATTCTCCAATCCGTGCCACTGACAATACAACAGAATGAAAAATGCACAGGAATCCCCAAAACAACACTGGTACTAGTGGTTTTCTGAATTCTGATTGGCAGCCTAATCAAGGGAAAGAGCCTGCAGGTACCTGAGGCCTAACACACAGGACATTTCAAAACCTGTTGATCAAGAAAGAGAATTGTGGCTAGTCCATATGATTTGCAGTGAAATACAGAAGGGTGTCACTTCCACAGAGTCACAACTCCCCGTCGTTGGCCGAAGCCCACAATCTCCCTGACGTATGAAGTCCTATATTAGTTTATATGCACAAAGCACTAATGCTAACTCCAATCCTGAGAGTACCCTTCCTCCTCACTATAGTTTGGGAAGCCCAATCCACAGGAATAGTCAAAATGATAGTACCATTCTCATGAATCCTAACCAAAACCCTAGCCACATTAATGAATTCAGCAAATTTCTCCATTCTGGAGGGAGAGGTACAACCCCACTAACTCTGAGAATAATCCGAGCTATACTGCTCAAGATTCTTTGGCAAACTGCTGCTGAATATGTAAGAAAATGCTCTGTGATGCCATTCTCCATGTCAAACAGAACCCTATCCCTCCTTTCAACTTCATATTCTCAACCCCACACTACCTCCATCATACACTGTGCATATTGTTCCTCCGAACCGTGACACTGACGAACAACTGCATGTCAAATGCACAGGAATCGTTAAAACAGCACTTGGACTTGTGCACCCACAGAGTCACAACTCCCAGTCCTTGGCCCGAGCCAACAATCTCCCTGACGCAAAAAGCCTATATCAAGGTATATGCACAATGCACTAATGCTAACTCCAAATCTGACAGAACCCTTCATCCTCACTAATCCAATCCACAGGAATATTCAAAATGACAGTAGCATTCTCACCAAATATAACCAAAACCCTAGCCACAATGCTGAATTCAGGAAATATCACCACTCTTGAAGGAGAGGTACAAGCCCACTAGCTCTGCGGATATTCCGAGCTATACTGCGCACCATTCCTTGGCAAACTGATGCTTAATACGCAAGAAAATTAACTGTGACACCCTTCTCGATCTCAATCAGAAACCTACTCCACCTTTCAAACTTATATTCTCAACCCCACACTACCTCCATCATACACTGTGCATATTCTTTATCTGAACCGCGACACTGACAAACAACTGCATGTCAAATGCACATGAATCGAGAAAACAACTCTTGGACTTGTGGTTTTTGAAAATCTGACTGGCAGCAAAACCCAAGTGGAAGTGCATGAAGGTACCTGAGGCCTAACACAAAGCACATTTCAAAACCTTTTGATGAAGAAAGTGATTCGTGGCTATTACCATATATTTTGCAGTCAAATACAGATGTGTATCATGCCCACAGACTCACAACTCCCAGTCCTTGTCCAGAGGACACAATCAACCTGACGTGTGAAGAACTATGCCAGGGTATAGGCACAACGCACTAATGCTAACTCCAATCCTGGCAGTACGCTTCATCCTCACTATAATTTGTGAAAACCAATCCACTGGAATAGTCAAAATGACAGTACCACTCTTAGGAATCCTAATTCTAACCCTAGACACAATGCAGAATTCAGCAAATGTCTCCATTCTGGAGGGAGAGGTACAACCCCACTAGGTCTAAGCACAAGCCTAGCTGTACGGCGCACCATTACTTGGCAAATTGACAGTGAATACAGAAGAAGATCCACAGTGACAAGATTCTTGATCTCAGTCTGACCCTACCCCGCCTTTCAACCTAATATTGTCAACCCCACTCTACCTCCATCATACACTGTGCAGATTCTTTCTCTGAACCGTGCAGCTGAAAAGACAACTGCATGACAAATGCACAGGAATCGCCAAAACAAAAGTTGTACTTAGGATTTTCTGAATTCTGACTGGCAGCCAAACCCAACAGCAAGAGCCTGCAGGTACCTGTGGCCTAACACTCAGGATATTTCAAAACCTGTTGATGAACAAAGAGTCGTGGCTTTTACCATATATTTGGCAGGGAAATACAGAAGTTTACCTTTGCCACAGCATCACAACTCCCAGTCCTTGGCCTGAGCCCACAATCTTCATGATGCATGAAGCCCTTTATCAGGGTTTATGTACAACGCTCTAATGCTAACTCCAATCCTGACAGTACCCTTCATCCTCACTATATTTTGAGAAGCCAAATCCACAGGAATTGTCAAAATGACAGTACCATTGTCACAAATCCTAACCCTAACCCTAGCCACAATGCTGAATTCAGCAAATGCCTCCATTCTGGAGGAAGAGGTACAACCCCACTAGCTCTGAGCATAATCTGAGGTATACTCCTCACCATACCTTGGCAAACTGATGCTGAATACACAAGAAAACCCACAGTGACATCATTCTCGATCTCAATATGAACGCCACCCCGCCTTTGAACCTTTCACTCTCAACCCCACACTCCCTCCATCATACACTGTGCATATTCTTTCTCTGAAATGTGACACTGACAAAGAACTTAATGTCAAATGCACAGCAATCGTGAAAACAGGACTTAAACTTGTGGTTTTCTAAATTCTGACTGGCAGCCTAACCCAAGGGGAAGAGCATGCAGGTACCTGAGGACTAACACAAAGGACATATCAAAACCTGTTGATCAAGAAAGAGATTAGTGGCCATCAGCATATATTTTGCAGTGAAATACAGAAGTGTATCACACCCGCAGACTCACAACTCCCAGTCCATCGCCAGAGCACACAATCTTCCTGACACATGAAGCACTATACCAGGGTATATGCACAACGAAGTAATGATAACTCCCATCCTGACAGTACCCTTCATCCTCACTATAGTTTGGGAAACCCAAACCACAGGAATAGTCAAAATGACATTACCACTCTCACAAATCGTAATTCTAATGCTAGCTACTTTGCTGAATTCAGGCAATACCTCCATTCTGGAGGGAGAGGTACAACCCCACTAGCTCTAAGCACAATACGAAATATACAGCTCACCATTCCTTGGCAAACTGACACTAAATACGCAAGAAGATCCACAGTGACAAGATTCTCGATCTCAATGTGATCCCTAACCAGCCTTTCTACCTTACACTCTCAACCCCACTCTACATCCATCATACCCTGTGCAGATTCTTCCTCTGATCCGTGCCACTGAAAAGACTACTGCATGACAAATGCACAAGAATCGCCAAAACAACATTTGAACTTGTGCTTTTCTGAATGATGCCTGGCAGACTAAGACAAGGGCAAGAGCCTGCAAGTATCTGAGGCCTAACACACAAGACATTTCAAAACCTGTTGAATAAGAAAGAGATTCGTTGCTATTACCATATATTTTGCAGTGCAATACAGAAGTCTATCATTCCAACAGAGTCACAACTCCCAGTCCTTGTTTGGAGCCCACAATCTCCCTGATGCAAGAAGCCCTATATCAAGGTCTATGCACAACGCACTAATGCGAACACCAAACCTGACAGTACCCTTCATCCTCACTATTCTTTGGGAGGCCCAATCCTCAGGAATATTCAAAATGACAGTAGCATTCTCACCGTTCCTAACCAAAACCCTAGCCACAATGCTGAATTCAGCAAATGTCTCCATTTTGGAGGGAGAATTACAACCCCACTAGCTATGAGTATATTCCGAGCTATACTGCACACCATTCCTTGGCAAGCTGATGCTTAATTCGCAAGAAAATCCACAGTGACACCATTCTCGATCTCAATCTGAATCCTACACCGCCGTTCAACTTTACACTCCCAACCCCACTCTACCTACATCATACCCTCTGCATATTCTTCCTCCAAACCGTGCCACTGACAATGCAACTGAATGACAAATGCACAGGAATCTCCAAATCAACACTGGGACTAGTGGTTTTCAGAATTCTGAGTGGCAGCCTAATAAAGGGCAAGAGCCTGCAGGTACCCGAGGCCTAATAGAAAGGACATTTCAAAACCTGTTGATGAAGAAAGAGAATCGTGGTTATTACCATATGTTCTGCAGTGAATTACAGAAGGGTATCAATCCCAGAGAGTCACAACTCCCCATCCTTGGCCTGAGCCCACAATCTCCCTGACGTATGAAGACCTATATTAGTTTATATGCACAACACACTACTGCTAACTTAATCCTGATAGTAACCTACCTCCTCACTAGAGTTTGGGAAGCCCAATCCACAGGAATAGTCAAAATGACAAAACGATTCTCATGAATCATAACCCTAACCCTAGCCACAATAATGAATTCAGCAAATGTCTCCATTCTGGAGGGAGGGGTACAACTCCTCCAACTCTGAGAGTAATCCGAGCTATACTGCTCAAGATGGCTTGGCAAACTAATGCTGAATACGCCAGAAAATCCACTGTGATACCATTCTCTATCTCAGTCCGAACCTTACCCTGCCTTTCAACCTTACATTCTCAACCCCACACTACCACCATCATATACTGTGCATATTCTTCCTCCGAACCATGACACTGACAAACAACTGCATGTCAAATGCACGGGAATCGTGAAATCAACTCTTGGACTTGTGGTTTTCTAAACTCTTACTGGCAGCAAACCCCAAGGGGAAGAGCATGCAGGTACCTGTGGTCTAACACAAAGGACATTTCAAAACCTGTTGATGAAGAAAGTGATTCGTGGCTATTACCATATATTTTGCAGTGAAATACAGATGTGTATCACACCCACAGAGTCACGACTCCCAGTCCTTGGCCAGAGAACAGAATCTTCCTGAAGCATGAAGCACTATACCGGGGTATATGCACAATGCACTAATCCTAACTCCAACCCTGACAGTACCCTTCATCTTCACTATACTATGGAAAGCCCAATCCACAGGAATAGTCAAAATGACAGTACCACTCTTACGAATCCTAATTCTAACCCTAGCAACAATGCTGAATTCAGGCAATGCCTTCATTCTTGAGGGAGAGGTACAACCCTACTAGCTCTAAGCACAAGCCTAGCTGTACTGCACAACATTGCTTAGCAAACTGACACTGATTTCACAAGAATATAAACAGTGACACGATTCTCGATCTCAATCTGAACCCGACCCCCGCTTTCAACCTTACACTCTACCTCTCTACCTCTAACCCCACTCTACCTCCATCACACACTCTGCATATTCTTACTCCAAACCTTCCCACTGAAAAGACAACTGCATGAAAAATGCACAGGTATCACGAGAACAACACTTGGACTTGTGGTTTTCTGAATTCTGATTGGCAGCAACCCAAGGGCAAGAGCCTGCAGAAACCTGAGGCCTAACAAACAGGACATTTCAAAAACTGTTGAACAAGAATGTCAGTCGTTGCTATTACCATGATTTTGCTGTGAAATACAGAAGTGTATCATTCCAACAAATTCAAAACTCCCAGTCCTTGGCATGTGCCCACAATCTCTCTGACAAATGAAGCCATATATTATGGTATATTCACAAGGCACTAATGCTAATTCCTATCCTGACAGTACACTTCATCCTCACTATAGTTTGGGAAGCCTAATCCACAGGAATAGTCAAAATGAGAGTATCACTCTCACGAATCCTAACCCTAACCCTAGCCACAATGCTGAATACAGCAAATGCCTGCATTCTGGAGTCAGATATATAAGGCAACTAGCTCTCAGCATAATCCAAGCTATACGCTTCACCAATCCGTTGCAAACTGAAGCTGAATATGCAAGAAAATCCACAGTGACACCATTCCTGATCTCAATGTGAAGCCTACCCCACATTTCAAACTTACCCTGTCAACCTCATTCTACTTCCATCATACACTCTGCATATTCTACCTCAGAACCGTGCCACTGACAAGACCACTGCAGGATAAATGCACAGAAATAGTCCAAACAACCTTTGGACTTGAGGTTTTCTGAAGTCTGACTGGCAGCCTATTCCAAGGTCAAGAGCCTGCAGTTCCTCAAAAATAACACACAGAAAATTTCAAAACAGGTGGATCAAGAAAGAGAATCGTGGCTATTACCATATATTTATCAGTGAAATACAGAAGTGTATCACTCCCACAAAGTTACAATTCCCAGTCCTTGGCCTGAGCCCACAAACTCCCTGATGCATGAAGCCCTATATCTGGGTATATGTACAACGATCTAATGGTAATCCCAATCCTGACAGCACCCTTCATCCTCACTATACTTTGGGAAGCCCAAACCAAAGGAATAGTCAAAAGGGCAGTACCATCCTCACGAATCCTAACCCTAAAACTAGCCGCCACACTGAATTCAGCAAATGTCTCCATTCTGGTGGGAGAGGTACAACCCCATTAGCTCTGAGCATAGTCCGAGCTATACTGCTCATCATTCCTGGCAAACTGATGCTTAATACGCAAGAAAATCCACAGTGATACCATTCTCAATCTCAATCTGAACCCTAGCCCGCCTTTCAACCTTACACTCTCAACCCCATTCCACCTACATCATACCCTCTGCATATTCTTCCTCCAAACCGTGAAACTGACAATACAACAGAATGACAAATGCACAGTAATCGCCAAAACAACACTTAGAATAGTGGTTTTCTGAATTCTGATTGGCAGCCTAATCAAGGGCAAGAGCCTGCAGGTACCTGATGCCTAACATACAGGACATTTCAAATCCTGTTGATCAAGAAAGAGAATCGTGGCTATTACCATATATTTTGCAGTGAAATACAGATGTGTATTACACCCACAGAGTAACGACTCCCAGGCCTTGGCCAGAGCACACAAACTACCTGATGCATGAAGCACTATACCAGGGTGTATGCACAACACACTAATGATAACTCCAATCCTGACAGTACCCTTCATCCTCACTATACTTTGGAAAGCCCAAAGCACAGAAACAGTCATAATGGCAGTGCCACTCTCATGAATCGTAATTCTAACCCTAGCCACTATGCTGAATTAACGCAATGCCTCCATTCTGGAGGGAAAGGTACAACCCCACTAGCTCTAAGTAAAAGACGAGCTATATGGCTCACCATTTCGTGGCAAACTGACACTGAATACGCAAGAAGATTCACAGTGACAAGATTGTCGATTTCAATCTGAACCCTAAGCCACCTTTCAACCTTACACTGTCAACCCCACTCTCCCTCCATCATACAGTGTGGAGATTCTTCCTCTGAACCATGCCACTGAAAAGACTTCTGCATGACAAATGCACAGGAATCGCCAAAACAAAACTTGCACTTGTGTTTTTCTGTATTCTGACTGGCCGCCTAAGCCATGGGCAAGAGCCTGCAGGTACTTGAGTCCTAACACACAGGACATTTGAAAACCTGTTGAATAAGAAAGAGAATCGTTGCTATTACTGTATATTTTGCAGGGAAATACAGAAGTGTATCACGCCCACAGAGTCACAACTCCCAGTCCTTGGCCTGAGCCCACAATCTCCCTGATGCATGAAGCCCTATATCAGGGTACATGCACAACACACTAATTCTAACTCAAATCCTGACACTACCCTTCATCCTCACTACAGTTTTGGAAGCCCAATCCACAGGAATAGTCAAAATGGCAGTAGCATTCTCACGAATCCTAACCAAAACCAAGCCACAGTGCTGAATTCAGCAAAGGTCTCCATTCTAGATGAAGAGGTACAACCCCACTAGCTCTGAGCATAATCTGAGCTATACAGCTCACCATTGCTTGGTAAACTGATGCTTAATAAGCATGAAAATCCACAGTGACACCATTCTCAATCTCAGTCTAAGCCCTACCCCAGCGTTCAAACTTACACTCCCAGCCCCACACTGCCTACATCATAAACTCTGCATATTCTTCCTGTAAACCATGCCACTGACAATACAAAGGAATGACAAATGCACAGCAATCGCCAAAACAATACTTGGACTAGTGAATTTCGGAATTCTAATTGGGAGCCTAATCAAGGGCAAGAGCCTGCAGGTATGTGAGGCCTAACACAAAGCACATTTCAAAACCTGTCGATTAAGAAAGAGAATCGTGGCTATTACCATATGTTTTGCAGTGAAATAGAGAAGGGTATCACTCCCACAGAGTCACAACTCCCTGTCATTTGCCTGAGCCCAAAATCTCGCTGACGTTTGAAGCCCTATATTAGTTTATACGCACAATGCACTAATGCTAACTCCAATTCTGAGAGTATCCTTCCTCCTCACTAAAGTTTGGGAAGCCCAATCCACATGAGTAGTCGAAATGACAGTACCATTCTTACGATTCCTAAACCTAACCCTAGCCGCAATGCTGAATTCAGCAAATCCCTCCATTCTCGAGGGAGATGTACAACCCCACTAGCTCTGAGCATAATCCAAGCTATACTGCTCAAGATTCCTTCTCAAACTGATGCTGAATATGCAAGAAAATCCACTGTGACACCATTCTCAATCTCAATCTGAACCCTACCCCACCTTTCAACCTTACATTCTCAAGCCCACAATACCTCCATCACACACTGTGCATATTCTTCCTCCGAACTGTGACACTGACAAACAACTGCATGTCTAATGCACACGAATCGTGAAAACAGCACTTGGATTGTGGTTTTCTAAAGTCTGACTGGCAGCCTAACCCAAGGGGAAGAGCATGCAGGTAACTGAGGACTAACACAAAGGACATTTCAAAACCTGTTGATCAAGAAAGAAATTTGTGGCTACTACAATATAATCAGCAGTGAAATACAGAAGTGTATCACACCCACAGAGTCACAACTCCCAGTCCTTGGCCAGAGAACACAATCACCCTGACGCATGAAGTGCTATACCAGGGTATATGCACAATGCATTAATGCTAACACCAATCCTGACAGTACCCTTCATCTTCACTATACTTTGGAAAGCCCAATCCACAAGAATAGTCAAAATGACAGTACCACTATCATGAATCATAATTCTAACACTAGCCACAATGCTGAATTCAGGCAATGCCTCCATTCTCGAGGGGGAGGTACAAACCCACTAGCTCTAAGCACAGTCCGAGCTGTATGGCTCACCATTCATCAGCAAAGTGACACTTAATACGCAAGAAGATCCACAGTGACACCATTCTTGATCTCAATCTGAACCCTAACGCGCTTTTCAAGCTGACACTCTCAACCCCACTCTACCTCCATCATACACTGTGCAGACTTTTCCTCTGAACCGTGCCACTGAAAAGACATCTGCATGACAAATGCACAGGCATCGCCAAAACCACACTTGCACTTGTGTTTTTCTAAATTCTGACTGGCAGCCTAAACCAAGGGCAAGAGCCTACAGGTACCTGAGGCCTAACACACAAGACATTTCAAAACCTGTGGATGAAAAAAGAGAATCATTGCTATTACCATATATTTTGCAGTGAAATACAGAAGGGTATCACACCCACAGAGTCACAACTTCCTGTCCTTGGCCTGCTTCGATAATCTCCTTGACACATGAAGCCCTATATAAGGGTATAGGCACAACGCACTAATAATAACTCCAATCCTGACAGTACCCTTCAACCTCACTATAGTTTGGGAAGCCCAATCCTCAGGAATAGTCAAAATGACAGTAGCATTCTTATGAATCCTTCCCATAACCCTAGCCTCAATGCTGATTTCAGCAAATGTCTCCATTCTGGAGCGAGAGGTACAACCCCATTAGCACTGAGCATAATCCGAGCTATACTGCTCCCCATTCCTTGGCAAACTGATGCTGAATACGCAAGAAAATCCACAGTAACACATTTCTCGGTCTGTATCTGAACCCTACGCCGCCTTTCAACCTTACACTCTCAACACCACACTACCTCCAACACACTGTGCAGATTTTTCATCTGAACCGTGCCACTGAAAAGACAACTGCCAGTCAAATGCACAGGAATCGCCAAAACAACACTTGCACTTGTGTTTTTCTGAATTCTGACTGGCAGCCTAAGCTAAGGGCAAGAGCATGCAGGTACCTGAGGCCTAACACACAGGACATTTAAAACCTGTTGAATAAGAAAGATAATTGTTGCTATTACCATATATTTTGCAGTGAAATATAGAAGTGTATCACTCCCACAGAGTCACAACTCCCAGTCTTTCCCCAGAGCCCACAATCTCCCTGACGCAAGAAGTGCTATATCATAGCATAAGCACAACTCACTAATGCTAACTCCAATCCTGACAGTACCCTTCATCCTCACTATAGTTTTGGAAGCCCACTCCACAGGCATAGTGAAAAGGGCAGTAGCATTCTCACAAATCTAACCAAAACCCTAGCCACAATTGTGAATTCAGCAAATGTCTCCATTACAGAGGGAGAGGTATAACCCCACTAGCTCTGAGCATAATCTGAGCTATACTACTCACTATTCCTTGGCAAACTGATGCTTAGTATGCAAGAAAATCCACAGTGGCACCATTCTGGATCTCAATCTGAACCCTAAACTGCCTTTGAACCTTACACTCTCAACCTCAGTCTACCTACATCATACCCTCCGCATATTCTTCCTGCAAACCGTGACACTGACAATACAACTGAATAACAAATGCACAGGAATGGCCAAAACAACACTTGGACTAGTGGTTTTCTGAATTCTGATTGGCAGCCTAATCAAGGGCAAGAGCGTGCAGGTACCTCAGGCCTAACACACAGGACGTTTCAAAACCTGTTGATCAAGAAAGAGATTTGTGGATATTAGCATATGTTTTGCAGTGAAATACAGAAGGGTATCAAACCCACAGTCACAACTCCCCGTCCTTTCACCTGATCCCACAATCTCCCTGACGTATGAAGCCCTATATTAAAGTATATGCACAACGCACTAATGCTAACTCCAATCCTGTTAGTACCCTTCCTCCTCACTATAATTTGGGAAGCCCAATCCACAGGAATAGTGAAAATGACAGTACCATTCTCACAAATCCTAACCGTAACCCAAGCCACAATAATGAATTCAATGTCTCCATTCTGAAGGGAGAGGTACAACACCACTAGCTCTGAGAATAATCCGAGCTATACTGCTCAAGATTCCTTGGCAAACTGATGGTGAATACACAAGAAAATCCACAGTGACACCATTCTCCATCTCAACCTACCCCACCCTTCAACCTTACATTCTCAACCCCACACTACCTCCATCATACACTGTGCATATTCTTCCTCCGAACCATGACACTGACAAGCAACTGCATGTCAAATGCACAGGAATCACGAGAAAAACTCTAGAACTTGTGGCTTTCTAAATTCTGACTGGCAGCAAAACTCAAGGGGAAGAGCATGCAGGTACCTGAGGCTTAACACAAAGGACATTTTAAAACCTGTTTATGAAGAAAGTGATTCGTGGCTATTACCATATGTTTTGCAGTGAAATACAGAAGTGTATCATATCCACAGAGCCACAACTCCCAGTCCTTGGCCAGAGCACACAATCTCCCTGATGCATGAAGCACTATACCAGGGTATATGCACAACGCACTAATGCTAACTCCATTCCTGACAGTGCCCTTCGTCCTCCCTATCGTTTGGGAAGCCCAATCCACAGGAATAGTCAAAATGACAGTACCACTTTCACGAGTCCTAATTCTATCCCTAGCCACAATGCTGAATTCAGGCAATGCCTCCATTCTGGATGGAGAGGTACAACCCCACTAGCTGTAAGCACAAGCCTAGCTGTACAGCTCACCATTCCTGGGCAAACTGACACTGAATATGCAAAAAGACCACAGGTACAACCTTCTTGATCTCAATCTAAACCCTACCCAGCCTTTCAACCTTACACTCTCAACCACACTCTAAATCCATCATACACTGTGAAGATTCTTCCTCTGAAACTTGTCGCTGAATATACAACTGCATGACAAATGCACAGAAATCACCAAAGCACCACTTGCACTTGAGATTTTTCTGAATTCTGACTGGCAACCTAAGCCAAGGGCAAGAGCCTACAGGTAACTGAGGCCTAACACAAAGGATATTTCAAAACATGTTGAATAAGAAATTGAATCGTTGCTATTACCATGTATTTTGCAGTGAAATACAGAAGGGTATCACTCCCACAGAGTCACAACTCCCAGTGCTTGGCCAGAGCCCACAATCTCCTTGATGCATGAAGCCCTATATACGGGTATATGCACAATGCACTAATGCTAACTCCAATCCTGAAAGTACCAATCATGCTCCCTATAGTTTAGGAAGACAAATGCACATGAATTATCAAAATGACAGTACCATTCTCTCAAATCCTAACCCTAGCCCTAGCCATAATAATGAATTCAGCAAATGCCTCCATTCTGGAGGGAGAGGTACAACACCACTCGCTCTGAGCATAATCCGAGCTATACTGCTCACCATCCCTTGGCAAAATGATGCTTAATACGCAAGAATATAAACGGTGACACCATTCTCAATCTCAATCTGTACTCTACACGGCCTTTCAAACTTACACTCTAAACCCCACTCTACCTACATTATTCCCTCTGAATATTCTGACCCAAACCGTTCCCTGACAATAGAACTGAATGAAAAATGCACAGGAATGGCCAAAACAACATTTAGACTAGTGTTTTTCTGAATTCTGACTGGCAGCAAAACCCAAGGGCAAGAGCCTGCAGGAACCTGAGCCCTAACACACAGGACATTTCAAAACCTCTTCATCAAGAAAGTCAATCGTTGTTCTTACCATGTATTTTGCAGTAAAATACAGAAGTGTTTCACTCCCACAGAGTCACAACTTCAATTCCTTGGCCTGAGCCCACAATCTCCCTGACACATGAAGCCCTATATTATGGTATATGCGCAAGGCACTAATGCTAACCCCAATCCTGACAGTACCCTTTATCCGCACTATAGTTTGGGAAGCCCAATCCACAGGAATAGTCAAAATGAGAGTACCACTCTCACGAATCCTAACCCTAACACTAGCCACAATGCTGAATTCAGCAAATGCCTCCATTGTGGAGGGAGATATACAACGCAAGTAGCTCTCAGCATAATCCAAGCTATAAGCTTCACCGTTCCTTGGCAAACTGAAGCTGAATACGGAATAAAATCCACATTGAAACCATTTTTGACCTCAATGTGAACCCTACCCCGCATTTCAACATTACCCTGTGAACCTCATTATACTTCCGACATACACTCTGCATATTCTTCCTCTGAAACGTGCCACTGACAAGACAACTACATGACAAATGCACTGGAATCGCCAAAACAACCCTTGGACTTGAGGTTTTTTTAATTCTGACTGGCAGCCTAAACCAATGTCAAGAGCCTGCAGGTACATGAGACATAACACACAGGAAATTTCAAAACATGTTGATCAAGAAAGATAATCATGGCTATTACATATATTTGGCAGTGAAAAACAGAAGTGTATCACTCCCACAGAGTCAAAACTCCCAGTCATTGGCCTGAACCCACAACCTAACTGACGCATGAAGCCCTATATCTGGATATATGCACAATGCTCTAATGCTAACTCCAATCCTGACAGTACCCTTCTTCCTCACTATAGTTTGGGAAGCCCAATCCACAGGAATAGTC
>PVIC010015500.1:0-35098 GCA_004025085.1 Thryonomys swinderianus
TTATAATGGTCTGTGGACCCAGCAACTGCATACAGAATACTCGACTTTGTGTGTTTACATTTTATAAAAATAGGACACTCATAATCCCAGCACTCGGGAGGCAGAGACAGGAGGATTGCTGAGTTCGCGGTGGCTTGCCTGGGCACCATAGTGAGCTCAGGGCCAGCCTGAACTACAATGCGAGACCCTGTCTCAAAAAAGCAAAAAAAAAAAAAAAAAAAAAAAAAAAAAAAAAAAAAAAAAAAAAAAAAAAAAAAAAAAAAAATAGGACACTCATGGTGGCACATGCATGTGATCCCAGCACTCTGAGAGGCTGAGGTAGGAAGATCACAAATTCAAACCCAGCCTGGGCAATTTAGAAACTTAGTGAGACCCTGTCTCAAACTAAAAAATAGAAAGGGGCTAGAGATGTAGCACAGGGCAAAGCCCCCAGTTCAATGCCCAGTACTACCAGAAGTAAAATAAAAAATGAAAAAGACATCATGCTGGGTAATTTCTTTGCATTTACTGCTACATCAATTCATTTAATTATTGAGTAGCATTCTATTATTTGTATGGCTCTTGTAGGTGGCATATAGCTGGATTATTCAAATTTGATCTGAAAGTATATATCTAGTTTAATATAGATTGTTTTATTAAAATTGGATTTATGTCACTATTGTACTGTGTCCTGTTTACTATGCTTTTTCTCTACATTTTACTTTCTGCTTTCCTGTTACATTGAGTCCAGTTTCAGACAACAGAATCTAAGTAGTTTTAGTACAAAGAGATTTATTGAAGGATCTAAAATGGTTTAAGGATTTGTTTTGACAATGGAATTTTCAGGGTGACTTTAGGGCCACCAAAGGAGCCACTACCTCTTCTAAGATCAGGAATCTGCTTCCTTAACTGGAACTTGCCAGTAAAGTTAGAGGCATACTGGTAGAGTAGCCCTCCCTTTATCCATGGTTCCATTTAGAAAGTGGAAGGGTTCCATTATTTTCCATTAAATGCAGTCTGAAAGTATCAAGTGGGACATTGAGAAATAAATAATCATAGGTTTTATGTTGCTCACCATTCTGAGCAGCATGCTGAGATTTTGTGCCATTCCATTCTGGGCTGCTAAAGATGTGAGTCATTGCTTTCCAGGGGTACCACACTGGCACTGTACACACCACCTGTCTACAAGTAACCTAGTAACTGTCCCAGGTATCAGATCAAATGTCATAGTCTCGTACAGCTTGTGCTCAGGTAACCTTTACCTAGTAAAAATCCCCAACCTGCAAGAGTTGTGATGCTGACAATTTTAATACTATATGCCAAAGAGAAGCTTCAAAACAGTTCTTTAGAGAGAAGAGGTGAGATGAGAGTGATGATGTATATGAATCCCAACGGTCCGGGAGCTGAGCAAGATGAATGGACATTTTAGCCCAGCATGAGTAATTTAGGGTCTTTGTGAGACCCTGTCCTAAAATTTAAAAGAAAAAAGCTTAAAGGCTTAAAGTGTAGCTCAGTACAAAGACCTTGAATTAAATTCCCAGTACAGGGTGGGGGAGCTGAAAATTTTTCAACATGATAAGGATTTTTTTTTTAATTGTATGACAGCAGGGCGTGGTGGCTCATGCCTGTAATCCCAGCACTCGGGAGGCAGAGACAGGAGGATTGCTGAGTTCGAGGCTTGCCTGGACTACACAGTGAGCTCAGGGCCAGCCTGAACTACAAAGCGAGACCCTGTCTCAAAAAAAAAAAAAAATGTATGCTGGGGGCCGGAGATTTGGCTCAGTGGTTCCATCGCCTGCCTCACAAGCGCAAGGTCCTGAGTTTGATCTGGTAACCACATACATTGCTAGGCGTGGTGACTCTCGCCCACTAGCCATCAACACCACAAACCACAGTGCCGGGCGTGGTGGCTCATGCCTGTAATCCCAGCACTCAGGAGGCAGAGGCAGGAGGATTGCTGGACAGCCTCAAGGGAAGAACCAAAATCGTGTCCAGAGTCCCAACTGTGAGGACAACCAAGAAAGGCAGTTTGACTCTCAAAACTTCTTGGTGTGCAGAGAAGAGGGCCCTGGCATAACACTGGGTGTGTGATCTGCTATACACCAGCCCGGCAAGCCAGGTCCCTCTTCCGTCTGTGATTTGGGTCCGTACTTCCCCTATCTGCTCAGAATATTTTCATTCTATTTCTGTTCATGTTGTATTTACCTTAATCATTTTAAATTTCTTTTTTTTCAGCCCTGGAATGGAACCCATGACTTTCAACATGAGAGGCAATTGAGCTGTACCCTCAGACCTAAATTTATTTTACTTTTTATCCCTAAATTTATTTTGCTTTGATTTTTTTTTTTTTTTTGAGACAGGGTCTCGCTTTGTAGTTCAGGCTGGCCCTGAGCTCACTATGTAGCCCAGGCAAGCCTCGAACTCAGCAATCCTCCTGCCTCTGCCTCCTGAGTGCTGGGATTACAGGCATGAGCCACCACGCCCGGCACTGTGGTTTGTGATGTTGATGGCTGGTGGGCGAGAGTCACCACGCCCAGCAATGTGTGTGGTTACCAGATCGAACTCAGGACCTTGCGCTTGTGAGGCAGGCGGTGGAACCACTGAGCCAAATCTCCAGCCCCCAGCATACATTTTTTTTTTTTGAGACAGGGTCTCGCTTTGTAGTTCAGGCTGGCCCTGAGCTCACTATGTAGCCCAGGCAAGCCTCGAACTCAGCAACCCTCCTGCCTCTGCCTCCTGAGCACTGGGATTACAGGTGTGAGCCACCACGTCAGTCTTGTTTTTACTTTTTTGAGCTATCATTTTGGCCTCTCAAATCATTATTAATCTGCTCTTCCTGAACTCTGGCAGATTAGAACCGCATTACTGAACCTGCAAGCAGTTGGTTTTCTGGGAAGGTTGTTTCCCAGCCTCGCTCCATCCAGATCACCTTCATCCTCCTGCCCTTCACTGGATATGCACCAGCATCCTGCTTCCAGCCTTGGGCTGCCTGTATCTCACGTCTGTGCCTTCATATCTCTGGGAATTGGATCCAGACTTTTTAAAAGTTTTTATTTTGAGACAAGTTTGTACAAAGTCATTCACTTGCCTAGGCTGAACTCAAACTCACCACCCCCCTGCCTCAGCCTCCCAAAGTGCTAGGCTTCCAGGTGTGTGCCCCTGCCCCACTTCAGGTCGTTTTCTTGCTACCTTTCTGTCCCCTTTCCTACTACATTCTCCAGTTGTTCCCCAGCCACAAGAGGAAAGGGCTACCTGGTAGGAAAGACCCTTAAGCCATGCTATGTAGATGTTGGGTTTTACCATCGTGCTGCCTTTAATCTGACTGAGAATAGTCCTCTTAGCTGTGGGCCTTTCCAGTCAGATCCCAGAATGCCTTACTTCACTGTTTTCTCAATTCCAGCACTGCTCCAGGAAGGCCATTTGCACTCTTTCCTTTTCCTTGGCAGGTGACCTGGTTCTGTGAGAATTGTTTATTTCATATTTCTCCTCATTCTCAGAAGGCCTAGTGCTCTGGTCTTTTATGATCTGGGTCTTCAGTTGTTGTCCATCATGCTGTTGTATGGAGACTGGAAACTCATATCCTTTGGTTTGGGGAGATTATTTTGTCTTTTTGATAATTTTCTTCTTTCCTTTTCTTTCTGGAACTTCTGTTGCTTAGCTAATGGGTTTTTTGCAGACTGTTCTCATTTTCTTACCTTCTTATCTTTCTACTTATTTTTCATTGTTCTATTTCCTAATAAATTATCTCATTTGTCTTCCAACTCTTATATTGAATAATTGCTATTGTGTTTTTAATTTCTAAGCACTCCCACTCTCTCTATTCCCCTCACCACCACTTTGCTGAGACAGGGCTCCAACTTGAACTTGCCACAATCCTCTTGCTGAGACAGAAGGATGGCAAGTTTGAGGCCAGCCTTAGCAATTTAATGACGTTCTGTTTCTATAAATAACGGGATGGGGTGTAGCTGGATGGTAGAGCACTCTCTTGGATTTGATTTTCTAGTACCAAAGAAAGAAAGAGTCAGACATGGAGTGAACATCAGTAATCCCAGCACTCAGGAATCTGAGGGAGGAGGATCACCCAGTTCAAACCCAGCCTGTGCTATATAGTGAGTTCAAGGCCAGCCTGAACTATGTAGGGAGACCTTGTCTCAAAACACACAAAAAAGGAAGGCTGGGGATTTAGCTCAGTGGCTCCACTGCCTGCCTTGCAACTGCAAGGTCTAGAGTTCAATCCCCAGGACCACCAAAAAAACAAAACCAAAAACAAGACCCTGTACCTCAGCAGTGCCAAAGTGCAACAAGAATAAAAGAAAGAGAAGAGAGGGAAGAAGATCAGAAAACACGAGAAAAATCTGGAGCCCTAATTGGGCAGATGGCATGTGTGTACATGGGTGTGTGTCTGGTGTCCCCATTTCCTCAGTGACACTCCCCATCCCCCTCCCAAATAGGTAGGTTCACAGCACTAGGTTCTATCTGACAGAATGTGAGCCAAATATAGGCAGCTGTGGGACCCTGTGCTTTAACAACACACACACACACACACACGCCCAAAAGAAGTGACTTTCCCCTTCCTCTTTTCTCCTCCTTGCTAATGGGAATGTGGCTGTGGCCCTACAGCCCCCCTAGACAGCTGAGTAGAAATGGTGTCAAGAACAACAGTAAAGGGCCAGAGGTTTAGCTCAGTGGTTCCGGCGCCTGCCTCGCAAGTGCATGGTCCTGAGTTCAGTTCCCATTAACCACATACAACAGTGCTGGGCGTGGTGGCTCACACCTATAATCCCAGCACTCTGGGAGGCAGAGGCAGGAGGATTGCTGAGTTCAAAGCTTTCCTGGGCTACATAGTGAGCTCAGGGCCAGCCTGAAAAAAGCAAGACCCTGTCTCAAAAATTAAAAAAAAAAAAGGTTTAAAAAAATGGAAACAAAACTTATGTATATGGGGGTGGGGGGCGCAGGGAGGGCAGGGGAATGGGAAGAATGAGAATCAAGATGTATCATGTGAATGCCGGATGTGGTGGCTCACACCTGTAATCCCAGCACTCGGGAGGCAGAGACAGGAGGATTGCTGAGTTCGCGGCAGCTTGCCTGGGCACCTTAGTGAGCTCAGGCCCAGCCTGAACTACAAAGTGAGACCCTGTCTCAAAAAGCAAACAAAACAAAACAAAACAAAACAAAATAAGATGTATCGTGTGAAGGCACAAACTCAGTGTTGAATGTGATCACAATGTACACCTAAAATGCACCAAGAAACTCAATAAAGGGGAAAAAAAAGACCAACAGCAGAAAGATGGTAGCAAAGGCACCTACACCCCCACATCATGTGCTCTGCACTGTTTCTAGGCTATTATCTGGGAGATAATCATCGGTTTTGTTTAAAGCTCTGTTATTGTAGCCTTTGTTACAGGAAATGAACCAGAACCTATTATACTTAAACAGAAAATTTGCTATAAACAGATTAATAGTTCCCTTTGGGAACAGAGAAGCTACTGGGAAACCTTTATGTCCTACTTGACACATTTTTAAATTATGTGCCTTTTAAAAAGCAAATATTATTACTGTTAAAGTCAGGGGGGGGAAAATCAGGCATAGTGGAGCACACCTATAATCCCTACTGCTCAGGAGGCTGAGGCAGGAGGTCCAGAGGTTCACCAGATTAGGTAATTTAGCAATAGTTTTAGCAAGACTTTCTGAAAGTGGTACAGCACTTGCCTAGCATAGCAGGGCCCAGGGTAGGTAAGAAAAAGAGAAGGAGGCTTCACTGGAATGTGCAGGCCTTCGCTGAATCCCTTTCTCCTAGCTCTTCCTCTGTGGAACCCTAATTCAGGCCTTTTCTGGTTCAGTTTCCCCAGAGTGAACCTTCTTCCTACATCAGGGAGGGGCACCAGGGGAGGAGACCTTCGGATCTAACACACCCTTCACTTTGGCATTTTGAGCTGGTCACTTGCTCTCCAGATGCCCAGGCCTCTTGCGGGACTGTTCAAGGGAAGTACTGGCTGCAGGCTCTATTTTCTTCTCAGTTTGTGGAATATGTGTGGGTTCAGGTGCTGGTCCTACACTGAGAAGCCTCTCCCAGGATGTGGTAAGGCCCTTGGGATGAGAAAGACACACAGTGAGTTTTAGAACCCAGGTCCTTAGCTGGGAATCAAGACCAGGGCCTAGAACTCAGAGTGGTAAAATCACTTCCCAATATGCTACTATCTCCTACATTGTTTCCAGATGCCACTGTGGCTGTATTAAAATCCGGCAGAGACAGGAGGATTGCTGAGTTCGCAGCGGCTTGCCTGGGCACCATGGTGAGCTCAGGGCCAGCCTGAACTACAAAGCGAGACCCTGTCTCAAAAAGCAAAAAAAAAAAAAAAAAAAAAATCCTGAAAACAGGGTCATGTTTGAGCCATCTGACAATAATCCCAGCTATGTAGAAGGTAGGCTGAGGCAGAGGATCACCTAAACCCAGGAGTTTGAGGCCAGCCTGGGCAACACAGCAAGACCCCATCTCTGAATAAAGCAAAACAAAATCACAAAACAAATGTGCTCTCTCTCTCTCTCTCTCTCTCTCTCTCTCTCTCTCTCTCTCTCTCTCTGTGCTAGGGGCTGTAACTAGGAAGCACTGGTCCCTTTTCTCTTTTTAAAATTTTTTTAATTTTTGGAGACAGCATCTCACTTTGGCTGGTCCTGAACTCGCTATGTAGCCCAGGCAAACCTCAAACTCACAGCAATCCTCCTGCCTTTGCCTTCTGAGTGCTGGAATTACAGGTGTGAGCCATCAAGCCCAGCATTGTGGTATGTTGTACCAGAGATTGAATTTGGGACCTTGCACTTTCAAAACAGATGCCACTACCACTGAGCTAAATCCCCGGTCCCTATTTTTTAAATTTTGAAGCAAGCCTCGTGGGTTGGGCTTGAATTTGCAATCTTCCTGCCTCAGCCTCCTGAATAGCTGGAGTTTTGTATATCGCACCTGACTTGTTCTGTCTCTGACAAAATTCCCAGAAGTTCCCCATTGAGCAGAATTTAGCCTTGGGAAGCTAATGACCCACCTTTAAAAAATCGGGCCAAAGATTTAGCTCAGTGGCCAGGGATTTAGCTCAGGGGTTCCGAAGTCTGTCTACCAAGTGCAAGGTCCAAGTGTGATCCCTAGTACCACATACAATGCTGGGCATGGTGACTCATGCCTGTAATCCCAGCACTTGGGAGGCAGAGGCAGGAGGATTGCCAAGAGTTTGAGGCTTGCCTGGGCTACATAGTGAGCTCAGTGTCAGCCTGAACAACAAAGCAAGACCCTGTCTTAAAAAAAAAAAATCACTGTTCTCTTGGGTCAGGCGGTCAGTCACAGTCATATTTTATGTCTCAGCAGAGGCACTGGAGAGCTTGTTAAAGCAAGTCGCTTAGCCCCCACTTCTGAATCCTGATTCAGCAAGTCTGCAACAGTCTGAGTTTCCCTCTCTTTGGCACTGAGAGTAAAATTCAAAGCCCTCCCATTGGCCTTTTTATTTATTGTAAATTTTGAGACATCTCTTGCTAGGTCACAAGGCTGATCCTAAAGGAGTAATCTTCCTGCCTCGGCCTCGCAGAATGGGCAAGCACCACCATTGGTGCTGAGAATTTCTAACAAGTTCTCAGGGCATGCAGATGGGACCTGCTTTTTGAAGCCTAACAACTCAATTCAGGCCACCAAATCTCACACTAATTAAGCTTTTAATTGGTCCACTTGAGTATCAGCCAGGGTCCCAGCAGGGGACAGGTGGCCACTCAAACTGAGTAATTTAAGAAGAACTTAATTAAGTGACCAGGTGGGGTTTGTGGGAAGCACAGTACCTCCTGGGGCTAGTTACAGAGGTGATTTTAGCTCTGGGGCCTAAGGGGTTTGGAGAGGGGCTGGGTTGCAGCGGAGAAGACTGTTGGGAGGGAGCAGCCTGATGGCTCCGGTAGCCGCAGCCAATTAAATTCTCAGTGACCTGGCAGAGTTGGCTTCCTCCAGTCTCCTGGCACTGCTCACCCTGGCCAAAGCCAGCAGAGCAGAAGGCACACGGGACATTGAGGCCCTGTCTGTGCAGCACACAGACAGCTTCTCGGGGCCAGGGGAGGGCAGTGGAAGAACACAAGCACCCTGGCCCTGCCTCCCTCACCCACCCTCCACTTTGCTAATGTCCCACACTCTCACCCTTTGTTGCTGTTGAACTGCAGTTACTCCTCCTCATCCCTGAAGCGCTGATTTATTTGTGTCTGTCCAGGTTTGCGGTACATAATGATTATATTCTGCACAGGGAGTTGATGCATGTATAAAACATTTTCATTCCTGTTTCATCCACTTCTCTCCAACCTACCATCTCTGGTCCCCTTTCCTTTCGTGAAAGATCTACCTCTCAGTTTGCTGTTATCTACACATCCTTGATTTTGCTCTTTATTCTCAGGAGACTGATTATCAGCATCTCTCCCCAACTCTTGATAGATCATATTAGCAGCTTGCTGATTGCCATAGGCAAGTACTTAATCCACAGAACTGGCAACTACTAGAAGTGTTTCTTTTCTCCCTTTGAGTAAATTGCATGTATTAAGATACTCTATACAGGGGCTGGAGGGTTAGCTCAGTGGTTCCAGCGCCTGCTTCGCAAGCGCAGGGTCTTGAGTTCTATCCCCGGTAACCACATATAATGTTGGGCGTGGAGATACGCCCACCAGCAATCAACACCGCATACCACAATGCTGGACGTGGTGGCTCACGTCTGTCATCCCAGCACTCGGGAGGCAGAGACAGGAGGATTGCTGAGTTCGCGGCGGTTTGCCTGGGCACCTTAGTGAGCTCAGGGCCAGCCTGAACTACAAAGCGAGACCCTGTCTCAAAAAGCAAAAAAAAAAAAAAAAAAAAAAAAAAAGGTACTCTATACAAAAATTGTTCTAGGGCTGGGGATTCAGCTTAGTGGCTCAGACATCTGCCTGGCAACAGTTCCTTTCCCATACCACACACACCACAATGCCAGGTGTGATGGCTCATGCCTATAATCCCAGCTGTTGGGAGGCAGAGACAGGAGAATTGCTGTGAATTTGAGGCTAACCTGCGCTACATAAGGAGTTCAGGGCCAGCCTGAACTACAAAGTGAGACCTGTCCCAAAAACCTAAAAAAACGGGGGCCGGAGATTTAGCTCAGTAATTCCGGTGCCTGCCTCACAGGCACAAGGTCCTAAATTTGATCCCAGTAACCACATACAATGCTAGGTGTGGTGACTCACGCCCACCAGCAATCAATACCACATACCACGTGGTGGCTCATGCCTGTCATCCCAGCACTTGGGAGACAGAGACAGGAGGATTGCTGAGTTCGAGGTTTGCCTGAGCTAAATAATGAGCTCAGGGCCAGCCTGAACTACAAAGCGAGACCCTGTCTCAAAAAAAAAAAACCAAAAACCAAAAAACCCTAAAAAAAGTTTAGGATTTAGCTCAAGTGGTTCTGCACCTACCTTGGAAGCAGAAGGGCCTGAGTTCAATTCCCGATACCGCAAAAAAAAAAAAAAAAATTAAAATGTTTTGGCCAGACACGAGTGGTGCTCACCTATAACCCTAGTACTAGGGAGGCTGAGGCAGGAGGATTACAAATTCAAAACCAGACTGGGCTACACAGTAAATTCAAGGCCAGCCTAAACTATGTATACATATATAGCAAGAGGCTGTCTTAAAAAAACTTTTTTTGTTTTGTTTTGCCCTGGACTCAGAAAGTGTTCCACTCCCACTTTTCCTTGAAGAAGGTTAGAAACAGTGACCAACTAAATTGCCAGGAGCAGCCCTGGGGCCCAACTGTACCCTTTAAATACCACTCTCTCCTGCAAAGCGCCTGGCTCCCGGAGAATGGCTGAGTCCAGGTCTGGGGTGAGATGTTAACCACAAGTCCAGAACATCTCGTACTACAAAGGGTGGAGACTAAGAGTGCTGGGCTCAGGCTGGAAGAACTCAACAGTTACCATGCAGACATTTCTGGTGGCAAGAGGGACAATTTGGGCACCAAAAAATATACAGTAGATTATAAACCATCAAATATTTAAAAGTTCAGGAGTGTATAAAGATTTTCAAAAACCAAAATCTTGCCTGATTTGGTTGCACACACCTGTAATCCTTATGCTCTAGGAGGCTGAGGCAGAAGGACTGAAGGTTCAGTCTAGGCCCGGGCAATTTAGAAACTTGATGAGAATTATGTCAGAATAATAAAACGGCTGGGAATGTAGCTTAGTGTGAAGGTCCTGGGTTTAATTTCTAGTACCTCAAAATAAACAAATTAAAGCAAAAACAAACCAGACCAATTTCACTGGTCACTTTTAGCAGATAGTAGGGAACCATCTCACTCTAAGAAAGTGTGGAGGGCTAGGGATTTAGCTCAGTGGTGCCACCACCTGCCTCACAAGCACAAGGTTCTAAGTTCGGTCCCCAGTGGGGAGGGGGGAGTGACCACAGGACTGACCTTTAGGATGACGACTCTACAGGACAGCAGCACTGTCACTAACACATCTCAGCTTCCAGTAACAAACCTACCATTGCTGCAGCTGTTTCATGATGAGAAACTGAGGCTCAGGCCGCCAGGAAAGCCACCATTTGGGTCACTTCCGAGGCTGAAGGGGAACCACCTGTAGCCACACACAACCTGCCAACTGCAACTTGTCATGTAGATCTACTTTTCTAACAGGGTTTGAGCAGTCTGCAGACACAGCAGGATGCTGATGTTCATATATCATTTTCCTGTGGATAAAGGGTTATTTCATTGCAGCAACTGGGTGACGACATTGGTCACCACGCACAGCCAGGGATCTTCGTCCTTCCATGTCCACTGTGGCCTGGTGCTTGTGTCCTCTGGCCCACATCCCTCACTAGAAGCTGAATGCTATGGCTGTGCCCCTGGGATCTGCTTTCCTTTTAGGTGCAGGCTGTGCTGAGCAGAGTAGACCTCCACAGACTCCCGTGTCCTCTGAGCAACCTGCAGAGACCCACCTGCCTGTCTCCCCAGGTCCCCTTCCAGGCCTGTGCCGCAGGTGTCCTGGGCCCTGGTGAGCAAGCTGTTGGGACCCTGAGCCTGGAAGGGGGCAGTCTTGGCCCTGCGATGATCGCCTGACATCCATCAGCTTTTGGATCTGCTGATGCAACCTGTCTAACTGGGATCCACCCAGACTTCCACTTTGCCACAATGGATATGGGGGGGGGTCTCGTTGGAAAGTCCTTCCATCCTGTCTTCAGGACAGGCTGCCCACTGACGAGACCATCTTTCCCTCTCTTTGCCCTTGTTCTTTCCTTTTTGTGCCCAACTTGCCCTCATCTTCTCTGGGGACTCGGCTCTGAGGTGCCACTGGGGTGAGCCCCTCCCAGTGCAGCGTGGAGCAATGCTGTCTTTTCAAACTTTTCGGCTTCAGACAATCAGCACCAAGTGGTATTGGTTGGTTGGCCCCTCCCTTCTTTTTACTACAAAGCTGCTTTAATGGTAATACATTAAAAGGAATAAACTGGCACATTAGCCATGAAGAGCCAGGCATGATGGCACACATCTGTCATCCCAGCATTTGGGAGGCTGAGGCAGGAGGACTGCTGTGAGTTCATGGGCAGCCTAGGATACATAACACATTCAAGGTCAACCTAAACTACACAGGGAAACCCTGTCTCAAAAAAACCAAAATGAATAAATAAAAATAAAAGTCACTGAAATAGTGATTTGATAACAGATGTGATTGGCCATTCCTTTAAAAGCCTTATGGGAATTGGGGATTTGGCTCAGGGCACTGCACCTGCCTCGAAAGCACAAAGTCCTGAGTTCAAGCCTCAGCACCAACAAAAAAAAGGCCTATAGGGTTTGTTTTCTGCTCTCATTTTTTAACAGTTCTCACTCTGGTCAACACTGTTTAGTGAGAACTGCTAACAGTGAATCTGAAAAATAAACACAAACAGGAACAAATGACCTTTTATTTCAAGCAGAGATACAAAGGCAATTGTATGCAGGAACAAGCCCAAGGGCAGCTGAATCCTTGGGAGGAAGTAAGTTCATGGTAAATGTCAGGATGGCTGGTCAGAGAGAAGGTCAGAGGAGGAGATGATGGGACAGAACAAGACAGCTGGCAAATACTAACACAGCTAGACAGGCTGTAGTGCCTCTTTGGGCGAACTTTAATTTTATAGGGTTATTGTCAAACTTCTTAATGTTCTTCTGAGGCTATTTTGCGTTAGAAATTGTGTTCAGGGAAGTATAATCCTGACAAGTAACTGAAACAGCCTATTTTATTAAAGGAGTTGTAAACTTTGGTCATACCAACTCAGAGGTGGTGCTGGGGACAAGCATTTGGGATGGTGTCCTCTTTTGAGGTAAAGGATTTGTGTAATTTTGTTAGTCCCGGTTTTTGAGTTGATGCTGGCCACGATAACATCTTTCAATATGGGGAAATGTTTACTAAAACAACTGTTTTCCAAAATACAACAAAATCAAGATGAGGGTAGTGGCATGGACTCCTTCCTGTGGGCTGCACCATGCACTGGGAAAGGTAGATGAAAACCACTTCTCCAAGACTTGAGTTTGGCCACAGGGATGCACCACATGGTTTACTATTAAATAAAGGTTTATTGGCCTTAAATATATCAGTATATTTTTAAATGCTAGTAAGTTTTCTGATAAAAGAATACCAAACTTAAGTATCAGAGACAATGGAAGCTCAGTGACATGATTTCAACCTATTTTCCTGGACACACAAATTTTTTTTTAAAAAGTTTATTACTTTATCCAAGAACAAAAGCTCTCTAAATACAATGTTTAGAATTGAGCCATCTTTGATGAAACCTAGAAAACGCGGGTTCATAAAATAAAGGCACAAATGTGGACAGCAAGAAAAAAGAAACAGGAAGGAATTTTGATTTTAATGTCAAGTATAACATGACTTGGCTGTTTTTGTTTTAGCTATTTAAGGCAGGATTCTCTCTGTAATTCTGCAGAAAGATCCTAGTGTTTCAGCAATAAGAAATTTTTAAGAATTCATATATACATATAAATCAACTTTAAAATTTTTTTCTCAGAATATTCTAAAAGGCTTTCGAAGTATTACATAAATCTTTTAAATTCCTATCACTCACATTTTAAGAAATAAATCTATGCTTTTATAAGGCAATCTGAAGGCACAGAATAGACTTGAGAACCATTACACTCACCCTAAGGCCCAGTGCTTCACTGCAGGGAAGGGTGGGCCGTGTCCTTCTGTGGAGTTAATCTTTAGAACAGGCGGGCGCCCAGCCCGGTGCCAATCACAGAACTAGCTCAACAGGAGCATAGGGCTGCTCTCGTGCACTGCTGGGTGTCACACTAACAGCCCTAATCTCATGGTGAAATTTTAAATATACCCCCCACCACTTCATTTTAATAGAGAAATACAGCAACTTATATTAGCTCCTTCCCATAAAGGAAAACAGAATAGTGAGAATCAACTATCTGCTATATCCTCTAACTTTACTGATAGGACAGAAAAAAAAGGGCGGCTTCACTTCCAGAGGACAACTGAATAATCACTGCTAACCTGACATTTTAATTGTGCATCCTGTGTGCATGTGTTTTACTGCTGCTAAGAGCCCACTTCAAAGTGACGAGTTTGAATCCCACTGTCCTTATTGCTGAAAAAAGCAAACACCAAAGCTTACAAGTCAGTAAGACCGCTTCAAAGGCTGCAGTCACAGAGGGTTTTGGTGGGCTTTCCACTTTTTCCTAAGTCTGAGAAAAACGAAGGTGCCAGGCCAACTAAGCCCAAAACACAATTTCACTGTGAAAGGGGGAGGCGAATGTCCCACCAGAGAGAGAGAGGAATTAAAAACAAGGTGTTGGAGGCATCAGACTGGAGCATCGTCATGCGCTGGTGCTGGCTTCCAGCAAGTGAAGACAGACCCCAGAAGGGGTTCTGAGGGGTTCTTCCCTCAGTCCTTTTCTGGGCTGGCAGCAAAGGATCAATTACTTCCCGTAGAACTTTTTGTTGAGCAGGAAGATCAGGAGGTTGACATTTACTTTAGCTCTATCAAATAACTTCATGACTGCAACTCCTTCATACTGTAACTGCAGCAGGTCCTATTAAAAAGAAAATTGATAATCAAGTCCATGGAGTAAAAGAACACAAGCAGGGAGGGATCCAGGACTGAGGGGTCAGGCCTTGTGTGCCTGGTGTGAGGAGGGCAAGACCAAGGCTGCCAGTCCCAGACCTGTCCCACTCAAGCACCCAGAGGAGGATGGAGAGGGCACATGGCCACTGATGGGGCAGCTGGGTAACTGAGCACCGGGGAACCATTCTGTGTTTAAGATTCAGCAGACATGGAAAGAAAAAGAAGTGTGTTATCACACACGGTTTGTGTGTAACATAAGCCTTTTTACACAGGGGATCTGGGGATGTAGTTCTGTGCTAGAGCACTAGCCTAGCAGGCATGAGGCCCTGTGTTCCATCCCCAGTACCATGAAAAGAATCTTATTTCAGGAGTTAGTGACATTTCACCAGTTTTAATAAATATGGAAACAGTAGAGTCATTTCATTTCTTTTAAAAAATTTTATACTTTGCCATAGTCTCACAAAGTTTTTTAGGCTAGCCTTGAACTTGTGATCTTCCTGCCTCAGCCTCCTGAGCAGCTGGAATACAGGCTCACTTCAATTCATGATGAAATGTACTAATCATTGAAAAATGATGCTGGACATGATGGCACATGCCTGTAATCTCAGGATTCAAAGAGCCAAGGCAGGGGTCAGAGGATTAGCTCAGTGGTTCTGGCACCTGCCTTGCAAGCGCAAGGTCCTGAGTTCGATCCCGGGAAACCACATACAATGCTGGGCGTGGAGACTCACGCCCACCAGCAATCAATACCACATACCACAGTGCCGGGCATGGTGGCTCATGCCTATAATCCCAGCACTCAGGAGGCAGAGACAGGAGGATTGCTGAGTTCGAAGCTTGCCTGGGCTACATAGTAAGCTCAGAGCCAGCTCGAACTACAAAGTGAGACCCTGTCTCAAAAAAAAAAAAAAAAAAAGCCAAGGCAGAAGAATTACTAAATTCAAAGTTGGCCTAGAATACATAGCAAGACCCTCTCTCAATTAAAAACAGAAAGGGAGACAAAGCTAGTAACATTTCAGTAACATTTACTTGAATTGCTTTTTTTGGTGGTACTGAGAATTAAACCTAGGTTCTGCTGCATGTTAACTCTGTACTCTACCACTGCGCTATATCCTCAGCTTCTCTCTTAGATTCCTTCACATGAGTGAGATTTTCTATTTTAGTGGCAAGGAAATAAGAGGGCTAAACATTTATTAGGTACCTACACCAAGCTCAGCACTGTGTGCACACATTACAGAGGGTCTTTTTATATTCTCACAATGATCCTATGAAGTAGAATCATTCCAACCATAAGAAGAGCTCCTCTCCTAGGGCTTGGAGAGATGTAAACAGTAAGTCCAGTAGAACAGTGCTTGATGCAAGAGTCTAGGCCCAAGGCTGCTACCTTCCACCACCCTCTGCTGTGTGGACCCCAGTAAACAGCTGCTGTGGCCCCTGCACTCTAACCCCTCTAGGAGCGCTAAGGGGAAACCAAAGGTCAAAGGGGCTGAAGGGACCTCAAAGGCTAAGTCAGTCATCTTCTAGGAAATCCAGTGGCTTCAGGCAGATGGGGGTGGTGCAGCATTCCTGTGTCCAATGTGCCACCTCGTATCTGGCAGCCATGACACGGGCTCAAGGGAGAAGCTGCCTTAGGAGACTGGTTTGCCTTATGTGCCTAGAGAAATGGGAGAGTAGGTCTTTTGTGGAAGTGCTTTAGTTATTATCTGTATCACAAAATCACTTCATGCTGGCAGCAAGGGTGCTTTGAGAGTACACTAGTAACCCAGAAGGAAAAGACAATGACTAAGACAACTGCCTCTGCTTAAGGAGTTCAGAGTTTTGTGGCAGGAGGGAATTGAGTTAACCTGTTCTGTAAGCAGAGGACATCTCCAGGCTGCTGTGGCACAAGGGACCAACGACTGTGACTTGGCTGGGGAGGCTTCAGGGTGGCACCTGAAAGTGCAGAGGACTCACCATCCAAGAGAGGACCAAGTAGGGTGGGAGGACAGGAAGGGCACCCGAGAAGGAGTGACATGCACAAAAGCCAAATGCAGCCCGTAATCCCAGCACTCTGGGAAGCTGAGCCAGGAGGATCACAAATTTGACCTCTGCCTGGTCAATCAGCAACTTAAGCCAGGCACTGTTTTAAAACAAAAAATAAAAAAGGAAGGGCTGGGGATATTTTCTGTTTTCCCTTTTTTTGTTGTTGTTGTTTTTTTTTTTTTTTGAGACAGGGTCTCGCTTTGTAGTTCATGCTGGCTCTGAGCTCACTATGGAGCCCAGGCAAGCCTCAAACTCAGCAATCCTCCTGTCTCTGCCTCCCAAGTGCTGGGATTATAGGCGTGAGGCACCACGCCCGGCTGTTTTCCCTTTTTTTTGAGACAGGGTCTCACTTTGTGGTTCAGGCTGGCCCTGACTTCACTATGTAGTCCAGGCAAGCCTTGAACTCAGCAATCCTCCTGCCTCTGCCTCCCAAGTGATGGGATTACAGGCATGAGCCACTATGCCCAGCACTGTGGTGTGTAGTACTGATTACTAGTGGGCGTGAGTCACCACGCCCTTCTTGTGTGTGGTTACCAGTGATCAAACCAGGGACCTTGTGCTTGCTAGGCAGGGGCCGGAACCACCGGGCTAAGTCTCTGGCCCTGGGGATGTTAACTCAGTGCAAAGGCTCCGAGTTCTATCTCCAGTATAGAAGGAAGATAAGAGTCCAAATGAACTGCTTAGCTTAGATCTAGATGTGCCAAGTCTCATGTGCTCATAGATGGGGCTTTGGGGTGGTGACTGGATCATGGGTGACACTCATCATTAGACTGGTCCACTAGTGGGTTTATAGTGGGTGTGACGCTGGCCAGAGAAGTCTGCTGGGAAGTGGTGGTCACTAGGGACATAGCCTAGAAGGCTCATTTCCCTCCTCCCTCCTCCCTTGAGCACGCTCTCCGCTTCCTGCCGATAAGCCATGAACTGATTGTCCTGCAATGCTCCTCTGCCACCCAACCTGCTTTGGAGCCAGCTGACGATGGATTGAAACCTCCACAAGCTGTAAGCCAAATAAACCTTTCCTCCTTCAACTTGACAATGGTATTCTGTCCCAGTGATGACAAAGTAACTAAACTACATACATTCTCTGAAAGGTGCCCACCCCCTATGATGGAGCACGGCAGTATGGGGCAGAGTGAAGAAGGGCAAGGAACAGCATGGAGGGCCAAGGTGTGGCTCCAGGGTGCAGTGCTTGCTCCAGGTGGACAGGGCTGTGGTTTGGTCAAGAGAGGGAGAGGGGGAGGGGAGGGGGAGAGGGAGAGTGTGTGTATGTGTTCTTTCAGGCAAAGCTGAAAGAACCTACATTTGCTTAGGAATCCTTCCAATGCACTGCTAACTTCCCATGTGCAAAACTTAGATTCTATTTCAAAAAAAAGAATTAGTAATAATTATGCTACAAAATGTCAGAGACCTACCCCAGTGGGGCCTTTGCACTGAGCAATATCCCCAGCCCTTTTTAATGTTTTATATTTATTTCTCTAAGTTGCTCAGGCTGGGCTTGAACTTCAGTCTTCTCTCAGCCTCCTACCATGCTGGGATTATAGCTGTGAGATACCACATCAATTCAGAAGTCTTTTTTATAATTTAAAATGGGATCCAATTTATATACACCCTGTCAGAAATACATATAAGCTTTTAGGTATATCAAGTGAGAAGAAAAGAATTCAAGTCACAGTTCTAGCTTATTATTATTATTGTTTTTTTTTTTTTGGAGACAGGGTCTCGCTTTGTAGTTCAAGCTGGCTCTGAGCTCACTATATAGCCCAGGCAAGCCTTGAACTCAGCAATCCTCCTGTCTCTGCCTCCCGAGTGCTGGGATTATAGGCATGAGCCACCATGCCCGGCTATTATTATTATTTTTGAGACAAGGTCTCACTTTGTAGTTCAGGCTGCCCCAAACTCACTATGTAGCCCAGGCTAGCCTCAAACTCTTGACAATCCTCCTGCCTCTGCCTCCCAAGTGCTAGGATTACAGGCCTGAGCACCCACACCCAGAATGTGGCATGAGGTACATGGTAGCAGGAATCAAACTCGGGACCTTGTGCTTGCTAGACAGACACTGGAACTACTGAGCTAAATCCCTGGCACTGTACTTAATCTTTGACTCAAGTCTGAGGTTACTACTTCTGTGCAGCTTGCACAGGCCAAACCAGACAATGGAAACCCTGGCGGAGCTGAGCATGTTGTGCATGGATGGCTTCCCACGCTGGGTCTCTGTACCTCCTTGGAGAACCAAGTTCCTTCCCAGAGCTCTGCTGGGTCTCCCTGCAGTACACCCACCTGATAATGTAACATAAAGGTCTCCATCTGAACTCCCATGAATTTGGCTTTCACTTCAAAGTCTCCAACTTCTTCTGTGGGCCCGATTTCAAAGATAACATTTTTAAACCTGTTGAAACATAACACACGGGCATGTTTTGCATGTTCTGAGGAAGGGGGTGAGTGAATCTTCACATGGGAAAAGAGGTCAGAGGTGCAGCCCAGAGTCCTGGTACAGGTAGCTCGGCATGAACCAGGGCTTCTCAGGACACTTGGTGCTGGGACCTGGAGGGACCAGTAGCAATCTGTCCCAGCTGTTGAACTCCACCTCCTGGAACAAGGATGCAGAGAGCTCCCTTGGTCCCCACGCAGTCACTGCTGAAACTCACTGACAGGAAGAGGAACAGGAGAGGAGGGCAGAAGGGGTGTGGCAGAGTGCGTGAGTCTGACCACTCTGAAATAAGACCTCAATGGTTTCTGCAGAGATGAGATGTGGTATACTTATAGGCACCAAATCAAACTAAAGAGAAACTGCTATGACTGTGACTGTATTACTCAACTCAACATGTCCAAGGAGGTTTTTGTTTTGTTTTGTTTTATTGAGACAAAAAAGGGTCTCACTTTGTAGTTCAGGCTGGCCCTAAAATTACTATGTAGCCCAGGCCAGCCTCAAATATAAGGAAGTTTTACGGCACAACACAAGGTGGGTTACACTGTTCGCCAGGTGAATGATATATACCCCAAATTTCTAGCACCCTAAGCCATGTAAGTGGATTGCCTCCATGAACACAGAAGCATGAAGACACAGAGGTCAGTCAGGGCTCATGGAACCTGTGCCCTGAAACAGGCCTGCACACCGTGCACCACCAGCCAGTCAACTCTTAGGGATGTTGTTTTACTTGATCACTAGTGGATTTGGTTGGTTATGTGGTTTCTAAACCCACAGAAGCAAATGAGAAAAAAAGAGGGAAACAAGACAGGGATTTGAACTGCAACAGAAACTAATGACACAGAGAAGGGGAGAGATGATAGGTAAGACAGTGTTCAACCAAAAGAACCCATAACAAATGAATAAAAACAGAAAACTAAGGCCCTTGGTTGAAAAACTGATCAGAGAAAATATAAAAAATAATGTATATTTTAAAAAATAATGTTCTACCCTAAAAAACATCTCAATGAGAAATCTAAGAAATGCAAATTTCAGAACGATTTTTCTTTTTGGTCTTTTCAGACAAGGTTTCACTATGTAGTTCAGGCTGGCCTTCTTTTTTTAGTTCAGCTCACTATGTGCCCAGTCAAGCCCCAAACTCACAGCAATCCTCCTCCTGCCTCTGCCTCCAGAATGCTGGGATTACAGGTGTGAGCCACTACACCAGGCACTGTGGTATGTAGTATTGAAGATTGCACTCAGGACCTTGCGCTTTTGAGACAGGCACCAGGACCACTGAGCGAAATCCCTGGCCCCAGGCTGGCTTTGATCTTCAATTTAGTCCAAGTGACCTTGAATCCAGGACAATCCTCCTGCCTCTGTCACTGAGTGCTGGGACTACAGAGGTGTACCACTATGCCCAGGTAGGGAATTTTTTTTAAAAACAATTAAAAAGAAGAATTACCATATTCAACAAAAGGAAGAAGTAGTAATATAACCATTTCACACACACTTCAGATACCAGTAAAAAAATGTTTTGGAAATATATATAAGAATTTAACATCTTCCAAGCAGTTTTGGAAAGGAGTATTAAGTTCAAAAATTGACAACTAGAAGTACTTTGTGACCTGGCAATCCCACTTCCTGGCATGCATGGAAAGAGCTGCAAGCAGCACTGAAAATGTGTGCACACCCATGCTGGCTGCAGCACTGGTCACAACGGCCAAGAAGTGGGAACTGCTCATGCGCCCATCAGTGGAGGAACAGGTAAACAAAATGTGGTGCACACAATGGAATACTAGTCAGCCTTAAAAAGGAAGGAAATCCTGTCACATAGATGAACCACGAGGACATTATATTAAGTATAACAAGCCAGCCACAAAAGAAAAACAGTGTGTGATTCCACGTAGCTGAGGTCAATAAAGTAGTTAAATTCAGAGAGAAAAACAGTGCTGCCAGAGCACAGGATGGAGAGCAAAGGAGGGAGTAGGTGTTCAAGGGGCACGGAGGTCTGGACAGCTTCCAGGGAGTAGCTCACAGCACTATAACCACACTGAACTTATGGTACTATTTCTCCGAAAAAGATTAAGAAAACAAATCTTATGTTATATATTTTTTACAATAAAATAATTATTTTATTCTTTTTGAACAGAGATTTAATTTCTGGAGGTATCTTCTACTGCGGAAACAATAATCATGCTAGGAGTGGTGGCATGCACCTATAAATCCAGGCTACTCAGGAGGCTGCTTGAGGGCAGCCTGGGCAACACAGCCAGACCCCATCTCAGAAAACAGTGGAAGTAGGATCAAAGATTTACATCAAGGTGTTATGACAAGTGTAACAATGGAAAAAGTGAAATCCAATTGTACTCCACGATAGGTTAAGATGGGGAATAGTATGTAACCATTTAAAAAGATGCTTTCAAAAATATGAAAAACGATCACAATGTTACCAGAAAAATGTCAGATATACAACATTAAAAATATCCTAATTTCTACTAAGAGTAAGTAGTAGATTAAATAGGAAAGTGGGCAGATATATAATTTTTATGTGAATAGAATAACAGCAGAAAATATAAATGAATGATTTCAGGGATTACTTTTGACTTACAACACATTTTTATTTTCCTTTATATTTCACATTTTCAAAGTTCAATAATAAATATGTATTTTAAAATCAGAAAATGCAAAATATTCTCCTTCCTTCCTTCCTTTCTGTCTTCCTGTCTGTCTGACTGTTTGGCTTTCTGGTGCTGGGAAATCAAACCCAAGCCCTTGTGCATGCTGGGCAAATGCTCTAACACTGAGCTACAGCCTTCTGCCCCAAAAGTTTCTTAAACAAATACAACAGGAGAAAGCCGAGTAGCCTGAGATCACAGGCAGACTGAGTAGAGTCAAGCTCAGTCAAGCTTTGCAAACCCTGCTGGACCTACCTAGTGAGCTCAGGGCCAGCTTGAACTACAAAGCGAGACCCTGTCTCAAAAAAAAAAAAAAAAAAAAAAAAAAGAGTCCATCTTATAAAAGCAAAGTGAACAAGGAGCTACTCACTGATTCACTTGCAGGTCCTCAATTTCCAGAAGCACTCCTTTCTCATGCAGTCTTGCTGCTGTGTATTTCAGAGAAATCTTCTTGCTTTTTTTCCCCTTCATTTCCCGAGGCTTTTTGGAGACCCTGTGAGAGTAATCACATGATGGCACTTCCTGTAAGTAACTGTCTGCTACAAGCCTGTGCTGTCTATGTCAGAAAACTTATAAGCCTAAGACTCACACCAATTCTAAAACAGCAAACAAATCTTAACATAAGTAGGCAACTTTGCAAAACGGAAAATTACACTGTTTTGGTCTTTAACTTCCATGGCATTTCCGAATGAGATCTAGGGATCTGGGACACCTGAGGAGGAATGGAGCAGAAATACTGGGAGGAGTATAAATGAGAATTTTCCTCATAGAGTGACTGAAGACATCAAAATTACAGTTCCATACACCTTCAGACCCAGCAAAGCAACTTTTAGGAATGTATTTTCAAAATAAACCCACATTTGCTGATGTACAAGCTGTCATACAATTTTTTATCAAATGAAGAGTTGATTTAATATATAAAACGCTTTATCTGGCTAGGTAGTAGAATATTACGGAGCCATTAAAAAGAAACTAGGATCTAGCTCTGCCTGCTTAGAAACAAAAAGGACTCTGGCAACAAGCGTACCTTTGCTGTTATATCTTAGTTTCTGAGTATCATTCTTACTAAATGGATACAGAAACTGTGTTGGAAGAAATAGCTCAGTCCAGACTTGGGGACTGTAAATTGCATGTTGAACCTGAAACATCTTGTGTTAGAAGTTGAGAAGTTGGGCCCGAGGATTAGCTCAGTGGTTCCGGTGCCTGCCTCGCAAGCACAAGGTCCTGAGTTCGATCCCCAGTAACCACATACAATGCTGTGCATGGAGACTCATGCCTACCACCAATCAATACCACATACCACATACCACAGTGCTGGGTATGGTGGCTCATGCCTGTAATCCCAGCACTTGGGAGGCAGACAGGAGGATTGCTGAGTTCAAAGCTTGCCTGGACTACATAGTAAGCTCAGAGCCAGCCTGAACTACAAAGCGAGACCCTGTCTCAAAAAAAAAAAAAAAAAAAAGAAGTTGAGAAGTATACAGAGAATGATGGGACATGTCAAAGGGACACAGGGGCCAGCTCCGCAGTGGGGCTAGGTGGCTTGGTTCTGTCCCTTCAGTATCAACCCTGCCTCCCTCCAGGGACTCCTCCAGAGAGGATGAGAAAGAGTGAATGAGCCACACAGAGGGAAAGCAGAAGTAGCAAAGCATTAAAAACTGGTGCAAGGGATGTGAATGTTCACTTTCTATTCATTCAAGTTATTTTGTTTCTTAACCCAGGGGTGCTTTACTGAGCTGTATCCTTAGTCTTTTTTATGTTTTATGTGACAGGTCTTAGTAAATAGCCCAGGAAGAATTTGAGCTTGCAATCATCCTGTCACAGTCTCCCTAAGTGCTGGGATTTCAGGTGGGAGCACTACCCCATGCTTCAACTAGACGTCAGGAGTGAATAATAACTAAGCTTGCGTACAGTACCTGCCTTTGGCACCTCACCGCTGGGATTTCAGGCTGCTCCCTCTAAATGGCCAGGCTTGTGATTTTCAACCAGCACCCAGAAGCCATCATCAGACTTTCCTCAGGATCTGTGATCCTGGCCCAGGGGCCAGGGACCCTGCACTCTTACAATATTCCTTAGGAGCTTTTGAAACACATCTAGCTTTTTTTTTTTTTTGAGACAGGGTCTCACTTTGTAGTTCAGGCTGGCCCTGAGCTCACTATGGAGCCCAGGCAAGCCACCGTGAACTCAGCAATCCTCTTCTCTGCCTCCCGAGTGCTGGGATTACAGGCGTGAGCCACCATGCCCGGCACTGTGGTATGCGGTGTTGATTGTTGGTGGGTGTGAGTCTCCACACCCAGCATTATATGTGGTTACCGGGGATCGAACTCAGGACCTTGTGCTTGCGAGGCAGACGCTGGAACCACTGAGCTAACCCTCCGGCCCCACATCTAGCTTTTAAGATCCCAAGATGATCTATTTACATGATTCTTCAGAAATTAAGGAAGATATTTGGAGTAAGGGATGCTTAGAAACTCTACAGACAGACATTACTGACTCCACACACTAACAAGTGGAACCGGGTAATTATGCAAACAATTAGAACCAAAGTAAGAGAACTAATGTAAAAAAGAGATGAGGAGTGTTCTAAGGGAAAATCTTGAATGTTACTTCAATTGCTTCTACTTCCTTTTTTACCATAATTCTTTCCTTCAATTAAAAAAGAAATACTCACTTGCCCTTGCTGGCCAAGTTATCCAAACAGGTTTTGATGTAGCTTTTATAGTAATCCACCTGCTCCCCATAAAAGGTGGCCTTAGAATTCAGAGCAGCAAAGGTCTGTTGCAACTTCACCAGTTCAGCTTTTCTCCTCTGTCGGTATCTACGCTGATTCCGGATATCCTGTGACATAATTATAAAGTAAGGAAAATAATGATAGATATACAATGTGCAGCTTTGTCATTTTTCATTTACCGCTAGAACTCAGCTATGCTTAACAGTGCCTTGAACATAATTAGATATCTTTTTTTTTTTTTTAAATCCTAGATGGAGTCTTGCTATGCAGTTCAGCCTAGCCTTGAACTCTTGGCAATCCTCCTGTCTCAGCCTCTTGAGAGCTGTGCCATCACATCTTGCCTGTGACCACACATCCTTAGAGGGAGCACTATGAGCTCACAAATTAGGAAATTCAGTCATTTCATTTGTATCTTCTATCAATAGGGAAAGAAACTACTTTCAACATTTTTCGAACTGCAAAGTAGGCTCAGAAATCATAGCATTACCTTAGTGCAGTAATACAGACTGCCTAAAAGTCTCATCTCATACTGGAGCCTCCAATTTGAAATAATTCATGTAAATCAAGGATCTGATAATTAGCTTTGTACTTCATAATATAAAAAAGATCTGAAGAGGACCCCCCCCCAGTCCACTTGAGACAGTCTCACTGTGTAGTACATACACACTGGCCCTGAATTTGCTCTGTGTAGCTCATACTGGCTTCAAACTCACAATCTTCCAGCCTTAGTCCCACCACACCCAGCTCTTAGATTTTATTTTCAGACAGCCTCTGTAAATTTCTCAGGCCAGCTTTGAACTCGTGACCCTTCTGCTTCAGACTCATGAGCAGCTGAGATTACAGGTATCAAGTCATGATGCTTGATAATAAACACTTCTTTATGGCCAAAGATTAAATTTTGACCCAGGAAGCAATAGTAGGGTCTCGTCCCTATACATTTAGCCAAGGGATAAGCTACCTCAGGGCCAGAAAGAGTCAGGAACAGCTTCTCAGGGGGGAGGGCACTAATCTCCTAGGAATCGAAGCGACTCTCTGGTCTGAGCAGCTGTTCCAAAACAACTTTATACAAGGCTGGGTTATTCCTGTCCCCAAGGCAATACCCTAGCAATGTCGTTGATCAGCTCCTGGTATCTGTTCTTTGGGTCCACAGTTCCAAGCTCTGCTAGTTTCTTTAAGCCTGTCTGGATCTTCTCCTTCTTTTCCTGAAGAGAGAGGTTGTTGTCTTCCTTCACAGAGGTGGATTTCTTCATCTTGTCGGGAGTTTTGGCATCCCGGATGGCGCGTCTCTGCATGGCCCGCTGATGTTCTGCTTCCTGCAGATGAGAGCAACAAGTTCCGGGCAAGTCTGCCACACCTGCCCAGAGCACTGATGCACTCACAGTTGTCCAGTTCCATCTTGAAAATAGGGGAACAAATGCTGCTCTCCTAGCAGAGACCAGAGGGAAACTGCGAAGCAGGACAGAAGTCTCCTGAGAAAAAGAGGGCCTCCGGGAAACCACCACTGCCTTATGGTTTCCTGGGCTCCAAGCATTCAACTGGCTACACAACCCTTTATTTTTTGCTATCGCACTTTGGGATTCAAAGGGTATCATATTTTAATAAAACATAGCTCTGTAAGTGCTGTAACTGATTACACCAACACAACAAAAGTGCTTATAAGGCCTATTCCTCATTTCTGCTAACTTGTCTGTCATGCTGGGCTGTCCTTGTTTTCAGACACGGTGCAAATCCTCCTGATTCTGCCATGTCTCCTTGCTACCATGTGTCTGTCTCTTACATCCTTGCCCAACATCCAATCTACACTTGGATTGAGTACTTTAACAACCTGCAATCTGACCTCAGCTTCCACTGCTCATCTCCAGTCCCCATTCCCTACCCCGAGTCCAAAGTCTTGTCCTAGTTGTCACCCTGCTCTTCTGTGCTGCATTACTCTCATCTCTCGCTCTAAGCATGAACTCAGTGCTTCTGAGTGACCTGTGGCTACTTCTGTTTACTCTCAATGCTCCCGTGATCACCCTATATTGAGAGATTCCACAGCTTTGTATCTAAAGTTCTAGGAGTCTATTCTGAACAGTTTATAAAGGGATATTGTATTTTCTTTTTTTGAGACAGGGTCTCAACTTTATAGTTCAGGCTGGCCCTGAGCTTACTATGTACCCCAGGCTAGCCTCAAATTTAGCAATCCTTCTGCCTCTGCCTCCCAAATGCTGGGATTACAAGTGTGAGTCACCACACCCAGCATTGTGGTATGTGGTTCTGATTGCTGGTGGGCATGAACCACCGCCCCTCAGTATTGTTGTATATGGTTACCAGGGATCGAACTCAGGACCTTGTGCTTGCTAGGCCAGCACTGGAACCACTGTGCTAAATCTCCAGTCCTAGGGATTTCTTATTTTTCACTGGCCTGTATCTCAAACTCATATGTCCTCCCAAGTCAGAATGGTTCTCTTTCCTAATATTCTCCTTCCTTCTCATTTCAAGTTGACACTGCATCCATCACACAGTGCAGAGTGGTAGCTCTGAGGTCAGACACAATTGGTCCAAGTCTGGTTCTGCCACTATGAGCCCGCGATTTCAGGCAAGCTATTTAACCCACAAAACCTTGATTTCCTCAATGTAAAATGAGCATGAAAAGACTTATAAGGACAGGAAATGGATTAAATGAAAGATAGACACTCAAATAAAGACTGGTTCCTCTCTCCCTACTTTAAACCTCTTCCAGGGTAAGGATATTAGTTACTATTATCCATTTTGTCTCTTAACACACATCTAACCAACCACCATTCAAAACATCCAAGAGATGAAAATTCACCTGCCACAGTGATTTTCAAATAGTCCCCCATGAGCCTTAAGGGTGGCATATTAGAGACCTAGAGGCCTGGCTTCCAAGAACCTAGAGTTACCAAGCAGTTCCAGTTTGACGTGCTTTATATACTAGGTATTTACATAAACTGATACTTCATAAAGTGGATTCTCATGCTTAAAACTTGACAACAAATGGCTTGACCAACTTTCTCATCTGACAAATGAAACACGAGTCAACATGAAGTCACCAACTCCTACCACTGCCGTACCTTCCCTCCTTCCACCCTTTGGCCTGGGACTTTCTCACACACCTTAGATGACTCAGCCAGCCCAGGCTCTGACACTGCCCAATTAGTCAAAATGAGATGGAACTAGAGCTTGGAAAGGGTCTTTAACCTTATCTCTGCAGGGCCAAATCCCTGTTTAGCTTTTGAATTCTAAATCCTGCGATCTGTGGTCTATGTATCTGTGCTGACCACTCCTCTTGCCCACATCTCTTCCAGAGGTCATGGTCTGACCCTATCAAGCTCTTCCTCTCCTGCACCTTTGTTCCCATGGGCACTCCTGCTACAAATGTGGCTGAAGGCTTCCTCATGCACTGCTCTTCACTGGCCTCTCCTGAAACACCTGTCATTCTTGTAATCTCCAACATCACAGTTAACTTTAGACAACGGGATCACTGCATCCCGCATACGTGTCACATTTCTCCAACAGGATCTAGAGTCCATTAAGTTCAAGAGTCACATTCTGTACTTTTATTCTATATACCAAGGGATTTAATATAATTCCAACTCTAAAATACTCAGTAAACTGCTAGACAGACTCACTGAATCTGCCCTGGTTAAATTCATACTCATTCTCGGTCACTCTGTTTTTCCCTCTCTGGCCCTTCCCCAGGTGCCAGGCAGCCAGGTTGTCAGAGCATTTTTTTGGATCTAAACAAGCCCTAACCATCACTGCCCTCTGGTTAAATCACACTCACCTCAGGCTACAAGCTCGTTCCCACCCATGTCTTCTTCCTTCAACCTGGGCATGTGCCTAGCTATCTCATGAAAGGTTAAGTAAAATCTGAAACTCTACCTGTTCACTAGTGGCTGGTGTTTCCAGGATTTCAGTCAAGGTCTCTCCTGGCTGGAAGCGGATGACATCCACAATTAACCGCTTTGTGCTGAAATGAGATGGGAAGCACTGACACACTGCAAGCACACTCCTTCCACAGTGGCCCTTGGGCAGCAGTGAAAACACATTTCACAGAGTCTCAGACAGACACCTTCTGACATGAGATACTTAACCTTGGGCTCATTTATACAGAAAAGTAGGTACCAGGCATAGAACTTCTAAAACTGCAACTTTATTTTAGCATATTAACAGAACAAATTGCCAGGTACAATATGCAAGGTGACCAGAGATATGAAGGGCCCAAGAAACCAGGATGACTTCACTAGGAGTAACCCACTAGTCTTCTACCCCAAAGGCCAGATGTCTTTGGATTATGCCATTGCATCCTTCTACTTATAACACTCACTTCAGTAAGATGGTCCGAGCATCCATTTCTGCATTCTCGTCGCCAGGCACATCGAACTTGTTGGTAAGTGTGAGAGATACTTCTGTCTTGGCCAGTGCCTCTTTGTTTGGGTCATTTAAACTGCCCGCGCTTTCCCCTACAGGGTCAATATAAGGGTAGTAAGGGTCAATGTAATGAGAGGAAGCAACTTTGGGAGGAAACTAATACAAATAAAAGATAATGCAAAACTAGAATGATACCTGAAAAAGCAACGCATACATGTGGCAACAACATCTTTTACTGAGATATATGTCAAATGATACAGGCAAAGGATCTAAAATATAATTTCATTAATGTCTGACAAATCATTTCAACACTGTAATACCAAATTCTTTCTCATAATAATCTTTCCTTAATTTAGCTCCTCATTCTAAGGGACCATGTTTGTTCTGTTTTCCAACATATGTCCCAAACTGGATACACGGCAAAGCCAGAGGTGATGACCATCGCAACATTGATCTGTCAGGTCGGCTCTCACTTCTGGACAGGTTAATCAGAACATTACCTATCAGGGGACCAGGGATTTAGCTCAGTGGTTCTAGTGTCTGTCTTGCAAGTGTGAGGTCCTGAGTTTGATCCCTGGTAACCATGTACCACAATGACAGGCATTGTGGTTCACACCTGTAAAATCCCAGCACTTGGGAGGCAGAGGTGCGAGGACTGCTCTGAGTTTGAGGCTTGCCTGGGCCACATAGTGAGCTCAGGGCCAGCCTGAACTACAGAGCAAGACCCTGTCTCAAAAAACAGAAGAACATTACCTATCAGGGACTCGATGGTAGGCACCTCTCCCAGGTCATCCAGCAGTTCATGGATCGGGTCGTTGTGCTCTGGAGCAATGGCATCTTGGTGGTCTAACAAGAGCTGCAAAGATCCCACAATCAACTCCAACTTCACAATCACATTCTGGTTACCCACCCCCTACTGCCAGACAGCAGTGATCTGCACAACAGAGGTTCGATGACAAAACTTATATGCTCACAATAGCCCTCTGAAGCCCAATCCAGATGAAGAACTGAGTTTAATATACTCTACACTGGGCTTTGCTGAATGAATGCTGTGACGCACAGAGAAGAATGACTCTATTCCCTGAACTGCATGGCTATAATGGGTCCATAGGTGCCCATGTCAGAAACAACAATGCAATCTGAGACCATGATGTCTACACTCACCACCCACATTATCACTAGTTCCAGTCTAGTCACATGCAGACTTGCCTAATGTTTCCAGTGTACAAGATCTTTTTTTGGTTGTTACTGGTGCTTTTGTTTATTTCTTGTTGTTTTTTGTTTGTCTTCTGCAGTGCTAGGGTTCAAACTCGGCTAGTGCATAGTATCTTTTCATCCATAGAAGAGTGCCAACTTGAGACTGTCATTATCTTAGTGGTACTAACAAAGCCTATGAGAGGCTATTATTCCAGGGAATGTCCTCAGCAATGACAGACTCTGAAATTTCACTTACATACATCCTCATTTCTTATTCTACAACAGCTCCAGAGGAAAAGTAATTATGTGACAAATCTGTAGAGACATGGAGCTCCCACAGGAGAATTTACTCCAAGGCTACAGAGAAGATGATACTGGCATTGTGGGTTACGCTAGAATAACACACAAGGCTGGAGTTTCTCAAGCTACCCCAGGAGATACCTATGGTCACACTGCAAGAGTCTGGTCAGCACAGCTGTGGTGGGGTCCTGAGAACGATTACAACAGGGTGTAGGTGGCCAGAGAGAAGTTTATAAAAACTTAGCAGTCAGTGTAAGAATAATAAGCAATGCCAGAGGAATACCTCGGTGGAAGAGCACTTGACTTGCCTACTATGCAGGAGGCACAGGACTCAGTAGCCAGTATTGTAAAAACAAGACAATAACACCATGATAATAAAAGCAAGGAAAAGAGATGATATGAAGATTTGGTCAAGATCACAGAAGGGGGAAGACTCCTGGCTACCACAGATAGAAGCAGTAGTCCAGGAAGGTAATTAACAACCAAGCAGTGGAATTAAGTAATTAAAGAAAAATACTTACAGTGTGGGTGTTGATGATTTCACCAATGGAAATGTAGATAACTGGTTTGGTGAGGGTTACTAGGTCCGAATATTCATCCACATTAAATTTATCTTGAAGCTCTGGGACATCACAAGCAGTTTGGAAAAACCGTCTGAAAGCAAGCAAAGGAGGGAGCCCCTCAAAAGTGACTTGTGCTGAGAAGTGGAAGAAGACAGCCCACAAACCTCTCACAAGTAAGTTCTGACAGAAGCCAGGAAGTGAGCTGATACTAAAGAAACTGTGGTATGCTTGCTAATTGACAGCCAGGATATTGGCTCTAAAAACTTCTCTATTTACTTTCTTGAGACAGGATATCACTTTGTAGTTCAGGCTGGCCCTGAGCTCACTATGTAGCCCAGGTGAGCCTTGAACTCAGCAATCCTCCTGCCTTTGCCTCCCGAGTGCTGGGATTATAGGCATGAGCCACCATGCCTGGCATTGTGGTTATGTGGTACCGATTGCTAGTGGGTGTGAGTCACCACGCCTGATATTATTGTATGTGGTTACCAGGGATAGAACTAGGGACCCTGTGCTTGCAAGGCAGGCGCCAGAACCACTGAGCTAGATCACAGGCCTAGACTTATTTTATACATAGGAAATCATTCTCCAATTCTTCTCTGATTAAAAAGTAATAAGGGTAGTGGGCAGAGTTTTAGCTCAGTGGCACCAAGCTTGCCTGGCAAGCTCAAGGTCCTGGAGTTCCATCCCCAGTACTGCAAAAAGAAAAAGAAAAAAAAAAAAAGCAACAACGGCCTAATGTCGAACCATTTTTTTCTTATTAAGTGTTGTCTCTCTTATACATCAGCCCAAGCCTGGTGGTACATGCCCATAATCCTAGCATTTAGGAGGCAGAGGCAGGATTGCCATGAGTTTAAGGCCAGCCTGGACTATATAGTGAGACCCGGTCTCAAAAAAACAAACACATTGTGGGGGGGGGGGCATTAAAAAAAAAGAATTAGAAATGTCAAACCCATGTACTAATTTCCTACAGTGAATGTTAATTATTATGTATTACAAATATGTACCCATAAAACAATTCTTAAAAAATTATCCAAAATGAAAATAAATAAATACACCATCCATGGGTGCTGGGATCACATCAAAGACATGTCCTGCATCACAGATGTCCAAGGAAAGCTCAGTGATACTTAATCACATCCTCCTTTCAGGCATACAAATACCCCACGGCATCTTTCTCCTTACCTGAATTTCTGGTAAGACTGGGAAAGGTATTCATTAATGATGCTTAAATGAGCATTATCTCCCAGAAACATCTTGTTGGAAGCTGCGTGCTGTAGCATCTTTGCAATGGAGCCCAGATTGCGGCGCTGGTCTGTGGTCAGCTGGCCTCCTGCTGATAGGTCGATGATGTCAAAGGCATCAGGGGCAACAATGGCTGGGTTCATGTATCGGTAATAGAGCAAGTTACCGATAATCTGGGAACAGATGAGGCAGAAGGACAAGCAGTAAAAAACGTGCACCAAGTAAACCACAAATTACTTAGTTAGCAAAGAAAATGCACTCCTGTGAGGAAAAAACACAACACACACACGCACGCACACACATGCATGCACACACTTCCTCTCAAGGGCTAGGGGTAGAAAACTCTTGTTGGATGCTGGGCAGTGGGGAGACTGAAAACCACTACCAATAATTAAAGAGTAGGTTCAGAAAGTAAAAACAATGGCTTTAAAGTGTTATCAAATAATTCAGGGCATCTTTTGTTCACGTCACTAAAACAAGGCCATGGCCATCCATGTGCATTCTATGATCACACAGGTGGGCTTTTACTCTAAGAAGCAAATGAACGTAGCCAAAGTAAGCCCTGAAGCATGACATGTTAGCACAGAGCCATTGCCAACCCTCTTCCTTCTCATGCAAACTTCAAAGGTGAAGTTCATGCCTCTGAAATGAAATTCACTCAACACACATCTCTTCCACAGATGAATGCAAGGGCAGTCACAGCATTTCCCCTAGAGTTTCATCCAGAAAAAATAAAATTAATTCACCTGAACAGAAAGTCTAGAATCGAGGCCTCACTGTAGGAAAGCACAGGACTAGGAGAGAGAAGAAAAAAGCGTTCAGATTAAAAAAAAAAAAAAAGGAGGAGGAGGAAGAGTACAGCTAGTAAGAAAGAGTTGGCAGCAGCAACAGCCTTAGCAGAAACTATCGCGCTTGCTGCTATTTAAGTGGTCACCAGCAGAGGGAGCAACTCTTCTGCAAAAAGACAGATTTAACTCAGGACAGGAAAAAAATCTATTTCCTCTTTCTCTACTTTTTTAATGTACATCACATGATATTCATATTGAATAGGAACTGTTTTATTCTAAACTAACATTTACTATTTACAGTAGCTTTCAAAAAAGCTCACAAGCCATGATGAGCCAGGCCGGAACCGACATGTGGGCACTGATAGTCTGTGGTCAGGACTAGTTTGGGGCCATGGGTGGGGCAGGAAGCTCTGGTTTTCAGGTTCTTACCTTCAGCAGCTCGTCCTCACCAGCATCTGGGAACTTCTCATGCAAGGAGTCCTTTAGAACCTTGGCAATGAAGCGCATCCCATAACTGCGGGACAACAGCACTTGATGAGAGGGGCAGCAGGGGCCACCATAGGCTCCACCGGGGTTCTGACAAGGGTAGCACTCACGGGATTTTGTCCACAGAACTGATGATGGCAGAGAGGAACTTGTCTGTCACTGCCCTCATGTTCCTGACGGAGTTGTCCAGCCGGGTCTTTACTTCCTCATGGGCCAGAGCCTGCCCCGGGGTCACATCATAGGGCAGTTTGCTGGGAAACAGAGATGATCCTAACTATGTTAGGTAAATAGTCAGGGACAGGGACCAGGCTTTTTGTAAGTGGAAAGACCAGCCAGGTCAGGCAACTTAAGCTTATGCTCACATAGCTGTAGGAGGAAGGGCTAGAATCTGAATTTGGGTTTCCAGCTGTGATTTGGGTGCCTGAATTATGTGCCAGGCACTATGACAAACAGCAATAAAAGATAGGTAAGACACACTCTCTTTTCTTGAGTCTTTTACATCCCCATAGTACAGATGCGAGATAATTATAAGCAAGTGCCCGTGAACCTTTTTAGATCTTTCAATAATAAACAGCATGCTGCAGTACGTGTGCTGGGGTCTGCTACCACTGCCGTAAGCACAGCACTGTGAAGGCTGTAGGGGAAGCTCAGCAGTGAAGCACCTGCTTCCTTTGCATGCATAAGGCCCAAGCTGAAAGAAAGTGCTAAGAGCTGACCAGAGAGCTACAGGACCACAGGGAAGGAAGGGGTTGCTACTCAGACTGGACATCAAGGAAGGCTTCCATGATGGAGTAACCTCTCAACTTACGAATAAGGTAAAAGAAGAACCTCCCAGGACACAAGGCCAATTGCAAAAAGAAGAGAGGAGAGATGAGAGGAGAAAAGTTACCAGGGACTAGGCCTTGCAAGGCCCTGTGTACACTGTTGCTAGTCCGGGCTTTCCTAGAAGCCAGAAGGAGCCCTGAAAGGCCAGGAGATGTGTGTTTTGATGAAGATCCCCTATTTCAAACCACTGGCCCTACGCCTCATCAAGAAGGAGGGAGGGACGCAGAGAGCTTAAAGGCAAAATAAAATACAAGGTTTAGGATCCTTGTACTTTAAACCAGGCCAAACAGTAATAATAAAGCTCAGTGCAAGCCACAGGTCTGTAATTCCAGCTCTTAGGGAAGCTGAGGCAGGAGGATTCCAAGTTCAAGTCCTGCCTATGCAAATTGATGAAACCCTTTCTCATAATAATTAAAAGGATTGCAGATATAGCTCAGTGGCAGAGTACCCCTGGATTTGAACCTTAGTACCACCAAAAGAATTAAAATTTTAAAAATCAGATACAAAAACAAACTGTAGTACATATTTACCTTAGATTATATTATTGAGGAGACCCCTATATTCTAACCAAGGGTACAATAAGAGGCAGGCAAAGGGAAGGAGGTACAATGTGCCCAGGAAGGAAGAAGCTGCAACCACTCAACCACAATAGCCACCAGAAGCTGGAAGAACCAAGGAACAGCTTTTGCAGCACAGTACAAGGGAGGCAGCCCTGTGGGTGCCTGGGCTTCAGCCTAGTAAAGATGAGATTTCAGGCTTCTGGCCACCAGAGCTGTAAGAGGATAAATTTCTGTGGTTCAGTGACTAGGGTGATTTGTTACAGCAGCCCTAAAAAACTAAGCAGATGAGAACATAACCCTATTTGTCATAGTGTGACTGAATTATACCAGAGGGAGGAGGGCCATAAGAATTCAGCAAAAATTAACAAAAACATTCTGTGAGAAACAAGCTATCTGGAATGCTCAATAAGGAATATCGTACATTTTATTAACTTTAAGTCATATGCTACTGGTATATATTTTACTTTTTTTTTTTTTTTTTTACAGTACCAGGGACTGAATTTGGGCCCTTGTGTGTCCAAGGTTGGTGCAGTACCACTTGAACTAAATCTCTGGCCCCTGGCATATATTTTGTATCAGTAAAATTTACAATAACCTCATGTATATATAAAAAATTTTTTTTTTTTGCTTTTTGAGACAGGGTCTTGCTTTGTAGTTCAGGCTGGCCCTGAGCTCACTATGGTGCCCAGGCAAGTCACCGCGAACTCAGCAATCCTCCTATACATAAAATTTTTAAAAAGTAGTGGAGCCGGGCGTGGTGGCTCACGCCTGTAATCCCAGCACTTGGGAGGCAGAGACAGGAGGATTGCTGAGTTCAAGGCTTGCCTGGGCTACATAGTGAGCTCAGAGCCAGC
>PVIC010015501.1:0-35173 GCA_004025085.1 Thryonomys swinderianus
GCTGAGCGTGATGTTCTAGGCTGGGAGACAACACACGTGCTGTCTGTTACCAAACTTCATTAGGCTCCTCTCACCCCGTCGTCCTGCCTTTGTGGTACTCAGGACTGAACGCAAGGCCTCTTAACTAAACTACATGCCCAACCCTGTTTTAAGGATTTTAGCTTTGAGACAAGATATCACTACTGTTGTCCAGGTTGGGCTTGGGTTAAAATCCTCTGCCTCAGCCTCCCAGAGTGCTGGAATGACTGTGCCCAGGCTGAGCCCTCTCTCTGAGTAGTGAGAATCCCCAATCCTTGGTATCTGATCACTTTGATCTTTAGTCAAATTCCTTATTCCTTGGGCTGGAGGGTTAGCTCAGTGGTTCCGGCGCCTGCCTCGCAAGCGCAAGGTCCTGAGTTCGATCCCTGGTAACCACATATAATGCTGGGCGTGGAGACACACCCACCAACAATCAATACCGCATACCACAATGCCGGATGTGGTGGCTCACGCCTATAATCCCAGCATTCGGGAGGCAGAGACAGGAGGATTGCTGAGTTCGCGGCGGCTTGCCTGGGCACCATAGTGAGCTCAGGGCCAGGCTGAACTACAAAGTGAGACCCTGTCTCAAAAGCAAAAAAAAAAAAAAAAAAAAAAATTCCTTATTCCTTTCCCTAACCTTCATCAAGAATTCTACCAGGATGGCCCCACAGGAATCTGCCTATTATGGATGTATCTTGTCTATAATTTTCTCCCTCTGACTTCATAGCCAGTCACAGACTAATCTTTCACTTCTTCTACTTTAGGTTGAGATGGACTCTCTCTCCTATTGAGATAAACGTGACATTTAGCCATAGTCATGAATGGTCTTCTTCACTGCTTTAGTGCATGTCTGAAGAGTCTTTCTTTAACATGAGGAAAAGTAAAAGATGAATAAATAACAGCTTTTGCTCTCAAGTAATTGACATTGTTCTGGAGCAGACATGCAAAAAACCAATGTGTGTAGAAGGCCACATTCAGCCACAGAACAAGCAGGTGCCGGATCTACATTCATTGAGTGAAATCATTTCAGCCATATTTGTATAGGGCTGAACAGACCCGCCCTAGAGCAGGCCATCTCTCAGTGCTTGTGAAAGTTTTAGGACAATACAGAATGGTGTTAAAAATAGAACAAAGAGTAGGTCTTTAGATAAAATAGGTCAGTAGAAAAATAGTACATCCATAAATAATTCTGGCAAAAACTCTGCACATAATAGTGATGTAAGCTGTCACCTGCATTTCCCAGGGAAATACTAAGTTCAGGTGGCTACTAAAGAGTTATTTCTGGGCAACATATAAATTTAAAAGAGACAGAAAGAAAAAAGGAGGAAAATGAACTAAAATGTGTAATAGCCAGGCTTGGTAGCACGTGCCTATCTAGAGTCCCAGGTACTGGAGAGGCTAAGGCAGAAGGATTGCTTGAGCCCAGGGGTTCAAGGCCACGCAGCAAGATCCCCACCACACACACACACACACACAAGCACATGCACACACACACACGCACGCACACACACACACACACACACACACACACACACAGTATGGTGGCGTCCTCAGCTATGTAGTATTGAGATGAAAATCTTGTGTGCACCAAAACAGCCACCAATGCTTGAGTCTTCCCTGGGCATCCGTCAGATGTGCCACAGATAGGGTCCCAATCTGACCTGTCACCTTGTCTCAGCTTTCCCTTTGTTTCACACTGCCTCAGTGTTGTCCTCTTAAAACACAGGTAAGACCATGCCAAGTCCATCTCCAAAACCCCCCAAGGACTCTTCCTGCCAAGCACACAACTCCGATTCCCTCTCCCCTCCCCCATCAATTTCCTGGCCCAAGGATCACACCTGCTGCTGTCTCCTCCATGGCATGGGTCAGCTTCATGGCTGACTCCCCTCCTTTCTGGGTTCTGGTTTATCTCAGCCCCATCTATACTTCAAGGTGAGGTTTAGATGCTAAGGTCTGTGAGATACACTTCCCATTCCACATATGAGAACCAATATGCCTTTCTCAGTCCTACAGACATTTGACATTTCACTGCTCTATAGCTTTAAAAAGTGAGTTATATTTGTCTCTTTCACTAGATCAGAGATGGAGGGGTGTGTTATGTGTGTGTGCATGTGTGTGCAGACACATACACTCAACGTACTCATTAAGTTTCTGTCAAAAATCACGTATCTAAAAATGTTACCAGATGGATTCTAAAGTGGATGGATGAAGTCAGATCCTGTTTTTTTGTTTCTGGTGTCCAGGCGCACTGTATAGGACTCTCTGACTCAAATTCAAGGCTATTTTTGCATCTAGCCAGCACACACTCCCAACCTGCCCCAGTCCTGAAGCTGCACGCATGCAGTCCGTTTCTACTCCCTCCTTTCTCTAAAGGAAAGTTGACTTTCTTCACATTTCATAGAGAGTAGAAGAATTCTTAGTCTCAGAATAACGGTACTTACCAAAGGAAGCCTAAGCGTTTTGACTCTGAGTGTATTTACCAATAGGCCCGGAGTATTTCATTAGACTTTGGCATGGCTAGTCCAGGGCCCTAACCCTGAGAATATGCTCTTAAATTCCAGGATCTCATTTTTGTCCTTCTGATCATGTCACGTGACGCTCTGGAAACTCTAGTTCTAGAGGGAAAAACTGTACCCAATATTCTAGATTTGTGGTTTTCTAGAAAAGGAAAGATTTCTATTGCGATCTACCTATCTCTATCTATCTACTATCTATCTGTCTATTTTTTTTTCTTTTTTTATGGCTAGGTAATTCAGGCTGGGTTTAAACTCTCTGTGTAGCCCAGCCCAGTACTCAGTGATCTTTCTATCTCAACCTCCCAAGTATTTGGATTATAGGTGTGTGCCACCACACCCGGTATGTTCTGCCTAGTGACACCCACTGGGCCGGAGGGAACTCTGGGATGATGTCTTCCAGGGAGTCTGTGTGTCTCCGTCTCCAGGGTTGAATCTTATCTGCACATTTAAATATTGATGCTCACTGTGCTGTCACAAGAGGGTTGTTTCCACATAAATCCTCCTGCCTATGTGCCCAGCCCCAGCTCACATATGCGTATGTGTGCAGAGGTGTGTGTATACACCCATGTGTCTAACAAACAAACAGCCAGGGCCGGCGGGTGCTCACTGACAGCCATTTTTTCATTTCATTTCATTTTCAGTCCTCACTGTTTCCATGGGAGGTCTGCAGCGATTTCCCGGGAGCCCACGGTTTCCACGCCTCCCTAGCAATATGCCAGTTCTTGACGCTCATGCCTGAGCCAGTTTTTACAGAGAAGAAAACACGCACGAGTTCTTCAGCCGTAGGGATGCCCAGCCACGCTTCCTCATGCAAGCAGAGACAGCGGCTGCAGCGAGGCACAGAGCAGAGACCACGAGGGCCTGGGGCAGAGGTGTCGCGGATGCAGGGGCCAAGCACAGTTGTCCCGGCACCAGAATCTGCAGACGCGCGGCCCCTCATAGAAAATGGCATTGTTCAAAAGGGAATTTGGTGTGGGAACGTAATGAGGGGAAGGAATAAATATGATTCCAAAAGAAAATGAAAGAGCAAGTATATAGGGGGTGGGGGATGTGGGTGGATAGGGATGTGGATAAAAAATGGGAACTGTGTATATACTGGTACAAATTCCCCAATGTTGTGTGTGATTGTGAGCTGTATATAAAATGTACCGATAAAGAATTCAATTAAAAAGAAAATGGCCTCGTGTTTGAAAGTAATTTACATACACTGCCCTGTATACTTTAAATCACTTCTATATGACTGGTAATGCCTAATACCATGTAAACACTACGTAGATAACTGTTATACCGTACTGTTTGCAAACTCTGTGGACATGGAGGGCAGATTGCGTTGCTAAACTCAAGTCAAAAAGGATGTGAATCTGGCCTGGCTGAGACTGATCATTCTTTGGGCGAAGCACAAGGGTCCTGTGCCCATGGTGGGCAGGTTTATGGTTCTCCAGGGCCTGCGTTTCTTCTGTTTGTACATCAGCATTCAGGGGTCTGTCCAATCTGGTTTTAGCTTGAAAAGCTCTGAAGGTAAACTTGAAAAAGTTCTAGACCTACAAAGTATCTCTCATTGTTATTCTAATGTGAAAAATACAGTATGCAGAATTGCTATGTTTTCCAAACTGAAAAGCATTTTACTTTGTGGACTTTAAAGTGGCTGGAGAAAGGGGGTTTTATCTTGCAGGTTATGACATTTCTACTTCTGCACCAGCCACATCTGAGTGTTACCTTTGGCAAGGAAGTACTCTGGGCCTCAGTTTCCCTTTTTGTTCTTTTTTTTTTTTTGAGATGGAATCTCGCTTTGTAGTTCAGACTTACTCTGAACTCACTATGTAGCCCAGGCTGGCCTTGAACTCACAATCCTCCTGCCACTGCCTCCCGAGTGCTGGATTACAGGCGTGAGCCATCACTCCCGGCAGTGTGGTATGTGGTACAAGGGATCGAACTTGGGACCTTGTGTTTGCCAAGCAGGTGCCGGGACCACTGAGCTAAATTCTAGTCCCTAAGTTTCCTGAGATATAGGACAAAAGGAAAGTTGGCCTGGAAGCACAATGCAATGGGAGAGGAGCTACTTTAGATCTCAGAGAGCTGTGCTGGGATTATTTCTTGCAGTGCTGTCATTCGGGAAGCTGATACAGCGCCAGTGACTTGAGAGAGAAAGGAGTGAGCCCAGCACAAGAGGAAGGCGCAGGAGGCAAAACCCTGGAGATGACTGTGTCCCTGGCTCTGCCACAAAAGTTTGTGATTCAAGGGTCAATATTTTCAAGAAGCCCAGATGTTTCAGCCGCCTTTCCTGGGATGTTCACATCGAGTCCACCAGACCACTCCTCAGCAGGCTGTAACGGACAGGTGTGGCCTGTTAGAAAAGAGAAGAAAAGCTCCTCCCCATTCTCCCACTCAAGAGGAAGAACACGCGACACCACAGGCGTTGTCATGAGCTTCGGTCACCATGCACGGTGACACAGACTGTCCCACAGGGAAGAGGAAACATGCATCAAAGAGTGGGAAAGACCAAAGAGAGGGCCACAGGGCAGGAGCTCTTGCTTCCCCTGGATTCGGTGCCTCTGTGACATGCCTGTGACACATTTCTGTTGGATACAGTTCTTAGATGAAGACATAATATAAAATCTGCTTTGACCATTCTGTGGCCTGGAGTTTTTCAAACTCGAGCATTTATCTGGATAATATGCTTCCATTCCCTTAGACAGGAGCTCTGGCTTTTCTGTTGTTTTTACCAAATGGGCAGATGGAAAGGATTATTGTGCAAGAGTCTAGGATCGGACACTGCAGGGCAGAAATGAAGAGTCTGGGCTTGCTGGGTCCGCCTGGCTTTCTGAGGCTCGGCTCTCCGTCCATGGGGAACGCAAGGAAGTGTCAGAGCTGTCCGGCCAGCTGCAGCGCACCTTCACGGAAGGTGGCTTCTCCGGGTGCCAGAGCCGGCGGAAACTGAGACGAGCAGAAATGAGTGAAATGGAAGTATCAAAAGAAGGAACAGACGAAGACTGGAAAAGAATTTCAGAAGACAGGTCACAAGTATTCCCGAACTACTCGGAGACTGTATCTGTCGTGCGAAACTCATCTTCACCCAGTTACGCACTCTGGGCTTCTCACGGACTGTCTGGCCAGCTTTCTTCTTCGTCCTCGTCCTTCCACTGTATTTATCCTACATAGAACTGGTCAAGAAGACAGACTTGGCTTCACAATGTGTGACACCCGCCGTCACTTTCTGTGTCTAGGTTCCCAAGTGCGAAGAGCCATGTGGTGGCTTCTTCTCGGCGGTAGTTTGTCTAGAGCAGCACCCTGCAGGGGCAGCAATGTCTCAGATGCCGCTACACAACCGGCAGCATCTGGTCTCAGCAGAGACCAGATTCACCCGGACAGAGCTGTCAACACACTCTCTGTGGCAAACATGAACCTGTTACAGTAGATTTATGATATCAGAGGTGATAAGAAGAATGAAATTTAAAGAAAGCAACAGCTAGATGCATTTTGTTACCTATCTCACCAGTCTGCTCTAATATGTAGTTATAATTCACTTTGCATTCTTATGGAATGTTTCCTTTTCTTCCTCTTTCCATGGAAGCCCAGGGTTTGATCACCTCCATATTTAAGTCTTCATTATTCTCTGGCAGAACCAGCAGGGCAGAAAATTGCCCCACAACACCTAGTTCTCTCGCTTCTGGCATTGTTCCATTTTTTTTTTTAATGAGGCACAATCAGAGAAAGAGTCCCACTCATGTAAATGCATGGGGCGAGGTGGCTTCCATATGACCTCAGTCTCAAATTGCCACTTTCCTAATGGAAATGCAGCAATTCTGCCCTCACCTCTTTCACAAAGAAATGAAAAGCCTCACCGAAAGGATCATTCTGGTCTGTGACATTCTGATATATGATCAGAATGGACATTTCACAGAAGACAGCTCAGGCAAAGGCCTTCATCTACAACTTAAATTTAAGTTGTGTGGTTTGAAAGACCTACTTTCCTTCCTTTATTAAATACTCTACTCTAAAAGTAATTGCACAGGAACTTATTGCGGGTTAAACATAAAGACAGAAAGCGGTTTCACCATGAGGCACTAGAGGCTCAGCCCCACATAGGGATCATTCAGCCCGGGCCAGGGTGAGTTAATTCACCACCTAACAGGAGCAGACCCAGCGTCTACAGTCCCGAAAAAGGAGAGACCATCTCAGAAAGTAACTCTCCGGAAGTTTCCACGGCCAACTCCAGAAAAATGAAATACTGCAACTACATGTCATCCTGTTCTCTCCATCATTTTATTTTGTTTAACCTGTAACATCACTAAGCATCGAGCAAAGACATCAGGGCACGGAACTGGCTGGCATACAAGTCTATGCATCAATGTCTATCTAGGACTATACAGCTATTATGTGATCATGAAAATCTCCAGCCAGGGCCTGGACTTTCCAATGAAACAAACTCTCCTAACATTTATACCAGAGGCCTTCTTGGCAGTCACACTGTTCAATGAATTTACAATATAATCCTAAATCACCTTCACTTCAGGAGGTTTACTTCTGCCATAGAGAGCTACTTTCCATGAAAACTCCCACTGATTTCCTGAAAGTAGATTAAAATACATTAAGCCTAATCTCTAACAACCTTTGCAACTCAGTATATAGTATCAATGGGTAATATCTGCCCACATATTTTGCGCCAGCAAGCACCATGGTGTGGAATAAGATGTTCTTAATTCAAATAGCACATTTTTCCACTGACCATACTAAATCAAAATATGAACATTCCACAAGTTGAGACTAAGGAAACTCAGCATTTTACAGATAAGAAATTTATAATGTTTTAGACTAGATTTTACACTTTCACTGTAAGTAGAATGAAATGCATACATCATATGGTATTGGTAAACAATGACTTTATTTTTGACTAACATTGGCATGTTGAGGTAGTGTTTTTGGTTTCTTGGATGGGATGAAATAAGAACTTATTATATATCTTTCTACAATAAAACAGTTCCTGGTGAATCCTGAATTTTGGCTAAGTTCAGATCAAGCACAGTATATATTCTATAATAAACTGTCCAGAACTTTTAACATATGATCTCTCTATGCAACCTATGCATAATTTTGTTAAAAGGAAAACTTCTTTCAACACTTGTTAAAATGATAAAGAAGACTTTACCAGGGGCTATAAAGGTCAACCCTATGGCAACAGGTTGAAAAGATGGAGCTCAGCTCTGAATAAGAGAGTAAGTGGAGATTTATAGTTAGCCAAAAAAGTGAAGGGTTGAAGGATAGAAAACTACTAAGAGGAGATAGGAGCGGTAGAGGAATTCTTGCTGAAGGCAATCCAAAGGTCTTCTACAAAACGTGGGGGATCTTGACCAGACACCCACAGTGACGAGATAACGAAACAAATGGATTCTCACTAAACTGAGTCTCAGTGGGATTCCAGCTGGATCCCTGCTGAAATTTGGTCAAGGGGAGGATCATTATAAATTACTATCATAAAATAAGTGTAAGTTACTAAGCTTAGAAAACATTGCCTTATGAGAGCCTGACATCATATGGATTATAGATGTGAGTTTTTTAAGCTATATTTCAAGTTAATTCCAAACACACATCTCTAATCCCTTCATAATTGTTTGTAATAATCTAGCAAAATCTCCATCTCTAGTCAACAGTAGTAAGTGCAAAAGTTCTATCTTCTCCAAAACAAGGCCCATCTGCTGATAAGAAATCCTTTTTAATGAGATTGAATCATCTATACTCAAATGGACGCACCTTCAGGACATACACGTAAGTGAAATAAATAGGCCACAGATGTGCAAATATCATATATTTTCTCTGATATGAGAAACTGACATTATAAATGTGTTCTAGATTGCATGACTGATATTGTGAAATAGTAAATATTCAAAGGGTAATGGGGCTTAGGGGTAAATAATGAAGAAAGAAAAAAATTGATGGTAAAAAAAAGGAAACAATGCTTGTGTATATAGGATGGGGGGGAGGTAGGCTGGGTAGGGGAGGGGGGGAATGAGAATTAAGTTGTGTCATATACTGGTGCAAATCTCAATGTGGAGTGTAATTGTGATGTGATGTACCAATAAAATGTACCAAAAAAAAAAAAACCCTTTTTACTGGCCAGGAAGACAGTAGTTTGTTATCGCTTTACTTAGAATTATATACACAGCTCTTTTACTCTGAAAATGAAATGACATAAAATAGCCTCTCTTCCAGGAAAGAAACAGGGAGGTAAAATGGATCAGGTAAAGATTCTGCGACTAGTTCTGATATGATTTAGCAGAAACTGTTTTGGGTAACGAGGACATGTGCTTTGAAACACTCAACATGGCATTAATGCACCATTTTCCCACTGAATGTCACTAAATCAAAATGTAAAACTTCCAAAAATGCTTAAGCAAAACCTCCACATTTTCCAAAGGAAAAGCTCGCTACAACAAAACATCCATTAGCTGAAAAGTAATCTGACAAAGAAAGCCATGTGACTGTAGCCAGAGTCTTTCATTTCTCCTGTCTCCCGTCTGTGAGGCCGTGGCAAAAGTAGACCCAGATAAATGAGCGGGAAGAGGAATCCTTTATATTAGAGCTCTCTGATGTGGATTTTTAATTTCCTTGAGGAAATGACTAAAATGAAACCTGAGGTTTCTCTTTCTTTTCTTTTCCCAAGGAAAGAAATTCAACTCTGCTATGGAACAACATGCAGCCTGTGCAAAGAGACACCAGAAAGGTATTTTCTAGAGCTTCTCGTCAACATTTTCCTTTTCACGAACTGGCATTTCGTTGCCTGCAAACGAATGCACGTGTCACAGAGTCTCTTTCTGCTCATCTAAAGCTGCAAGCAAACCATGAAGATCTCCCCTCTGCGCGGCTATGAGGACTGCGCTGGCCAGAGCACCAGCCACCGACCCGGTGTCTCTGCTTGCTATCGGGAAAGCGGTGCCTCTGAACTGAGATGCGCTAGAAGTGGAGATACACGCTGGGTTCGAGGACTCGACTAGGGAAGGAAGAACGAGTGTATCACATTCTGATCTCACGGTGAAATGACAGTATTCTGGTTATATTGGGTTAAATGAAATATCATACTAAAATTAATTACACCCGTTTATTTTAACTTCCTAAGTGGCTCATATTCCATTTCTGTTGGACAGTGTTGCATGAGACACTTCCTCGGGGGAGGCGGCTCTTTCTAACCATCTGAACAGAATGAATATTTCACACCAGAAATAGCATACCAGAGGAATCACATAATGACCCTACAACGGGCCCATCTGCTCAGATATGTATTCAACACTGTTACATAATCTTTTAACCATATGTAAAAGATAGTGGCCTTTATTTTTCATGGTATATTGCCTGTATCCAGAAGCTACACTTTAACAGTAGAATGTGCCACGAACAACTGAAATGTCTGTCATGACCTCCAATCCAAGAAATACACGAAAGCCACGCCTGCCCTTCCCTTGTGCTCCATGCACCTGTCATTATACACCAGGCATAATCTGAGATTACCATGTGATATTAATTATGCCACTGTGTAATTTTATAACACTAAATAAAGTTTAGCACCCAACTACACATCTGACATTGACTGTATTTGTTGCAAAGGGCAAAGTATGAACTTTGAGAGGTGACCACAATGGCTGCTGAGAGAGTCAGACAGCTGAATCTCTATTATTTGATACTCTAGTGTACGCAAATGACTTTTGTTCACTTATCTCTCTGGTCCTACGTGCTTTGAACTGTGATTCACTTAAATGTAAGCATATCTGTCACCCAGAATATAAGAAAGAACAATAATAAAAAGCAATTTTTAAATAGGAGTTATCTTGCTCATAAAATGAACAAGTTGCTGTGGAAGTGAACAATTCACAACAATATACAGAAAGAAGGCCGTACAGCACGGAGACGGAAGGGGTGGTCCGCCTACAGATAATTCTATAGCTGGGAGACAGAAAAAACGTGAATGTTTTCGAGTAAACTGGAGATCAAACCTCACAAAGTGACTCTCAAGTTCACAGCCTCTGACACAGAAGTCGTTTGCTCATTTAAATAAGTGCTTTCTCCCTGTGCTGTCCCAGATAACCGGACAGCAGACAGACCCCTGAACAAGCAGGTGGTGGGCAAGAATATCTTCCACTGCCCAAGTCTGCAGAACTCCCGGACGGCCGGGCTGAAGAACAAAGCCATCTCCACTACTTTTCTTCTCCACAAATACAGAGGCGGAAACCATCTGTTTCCATCAGGGCCATCCTTCCTTGAATGAGGGAAAGAAGTATCTTCTGATGAAATATGAATAGGAAAAACCTAAATAGTGAGGAAAATGGATTTTTCTCAGAATTCTCATTGGGAAGAAAAGAATGGATTCAAGCAGGTCTCACCTTGAAGGGACTTATCTGCCGGGCGCATTTATTCTTGTTTGAAAAGCAAAAGCAAAACTGGATTAGAAGTCCAAAGGGCACCAAGCTGGGTGATTTTTCCCAAGAAAAGAGCTACTAAAAGGGACTTCCTTCTTTAATGTTAAAATTAAGCTGTATTTGAATTAGGAGATGGCAATTATATTCTTGTTGGCCCTTGACTACGGGTATGAAATCTAAACTACAACAGCTCATTATGCCAGTGAATCAGACAAGATCCTTAATATCAGGTCATGGACTAAGAGTAGCTATGTTATAATAAAGAAAAGGCATAATTTCTAAACAATGTCAGTTGGTAAACACAGTGACAAACCTTGCAGTTGTGAGAGTATTTCAAGGCAAATACATGTGAGTGACTATTATTAAAGGGTCTGTGGCTTCGAGGAACGAGGTCCTCAGTTCAAAGTCCCTCCTAGTCACCACTGCCCAGCTGGAAGAGTTGGCTCCAGACACATCTGTTTTCTGCCTGGCTCTTGGCTTGAACTTGGCTCCAGCTACACCCCCAGAAAGGTGAGCAGCGCTCTCTTCTCAACTCTGAAAATTACTTTGAAGAACAAATGTGATACAGAATATAAATGCACAACGGAAAATACTTTGCAATCCAGAGGTGAACAGGACATGGGATTATCATCAGCTGTTCACCATGGACAGACACGAGATCCATCTACCTTCTCATGTGTTTGTATTACACAGACGAAGCGGCACAGAAAGCAAAAAACACACATGGCCACCGAGCAAATAGTGAGGAACAGATGTTTTCTGCGTTTGGCTGCCATCGCCAAGCTTTTCAAAAGGCAGATGAGGTCACAAGCAACTGGGCAATCCCCCAGCTGTCTTGTGACTTTGCCAAAAGTGTTTAAGTAGATAGGCTGGTTCACAGAGGTTCTAATTGCTCAGCGATTCCATGTCCTATCAAAGCTCTTTGTACTGTTACACATCTGGGGCAGCTTCCATCTGACATCTGTTTACATCTCCACTTGTCTGTGCTTTTACAAACAGTTCTTAGTTCCACACAGGGTCCCCAATCTATGGAGGTGATAAAGTCAGTAACGAGTTGACTCATTAACTGATCACACAATCTTTAAAGAAAACAAGTACCTAATCCAAAGATCAGCCTCAGCCCAGCCTGTCCACAGGGGCTCACAAAACTATGCCCTATCTTTTCTCTCTGTCTTGCTGTATTAAAAAAACTAAAGCTCAAATACCAATGAGAGCAGATTATTTAACCTCGATGATTAAAATACTAACTACAGACCCAGAGCAGAGGTAAGGCGCTAAAGGCCCCTTTCCAGATCAATGTAATATATGCCCGGTTAGCCTGATGAGCAAATAAAGTAAGCCAAATGATAAAATACACACCAATATGTGTTTTTCCATGCACATGTGTACCAGTTTTCCACAAACCACTGAGCCCGTGCCAAATTAGTGGATGTTATGTGAGGTCAGATGAACACCTTGTACTAGACTAAGCATCTTCTACAGTATGTCTAAATACTGTATTTGACTTCTAAATAGAAAAGAGAATAGACAACTACTCTCTACCAAATTTTGTCAGGTTACAGATTAAGGTGATAACAAACAAGACTGATCTGAGAGCAGCTTTGCGATTCCTGCTTGGGTTTCTTCCTCAGCTCTTCTTTGTCTGTTTGGACTAATGACTCGTCTGTAATTCAGACTCTTCATCCATGGATATGGATGTGGATAATGTGATAATTCTGGTTCTTATCTCACAAGGAATACTGTAGGAATTAAATAAATTCATTGCATCTTACTAAGTAAGATCAAACAAGTATGTAAAGTACTTAGTAATAATACAGTCAATTCACAGATGTTAGCTTTCACTATTTCATTCAGGAATGATATTGTCACTGGATTCCTGCATGAACATTGAAATTTGCATGCCAAAACCAGGAAGATATTCACATAAATTCTTAAAAGATACTAAAAAAAATTGCCTGTGCTTCATGGAGAAACCATTACCTGAAGTCAAAAATCTCCATTGACTATTGGTTTATCTATGTATCCAATATCCACATTCTTCTGTTTCCTGAGCCACAGAGCTAAAGGACAGCTTCCTCGGCAGTTAGGTGAGGTCATGTGACCCATTCTGGCCAGTGGAACATGGGAGTTGGAAACGTGAGAGAGGAAGAGAGAGAGGTCTAGATTCAAGAACTCCTATGTGCCCTTCCTTCCTTCCTTCCTTCCTCCCTTCTTTCCTTCCTTCTTTCCTTCTTTCCTTCCCTTCTCTTAAGCATGCCTCAAATGTATGTGAGTGATGATAACAGATAACACAGCTAACACTTTCACCGTGCGCCAAACATTGCAGAAAGTTTCATAATAGGTTTTGATCAACAATGGACCATGCACGCAATGGGAGAGTAGCAGGCTACACCAGTGATGGCAAACCTCTGGGAATTTTTATGTTACAAGCAGCCTGTTGCTGTTGCCTGCCACAGATTCACCACCACTGGGTTATACCATGTAGCCAAGGTGTATAGTAGACAACATCATCTAGGTCTGTGTCAGTAAGTGTCTATGTTCACAATTCTACTCATGAAACTGGCTAATGACACTTCTCAGAACATACCCTGGTAATCAAATGAGATGTGGTTGTGTATGGAAACTTTAAGATTTCTCCAAATAGGAATTACATTTTTTCAGATAGAACTAAACCATTTATTAGCTGGTTCCATGTAGCTTTCACTCTTCCTCAAGCTGACCTGTTGCCTCCCCAGGTCTCCTGAGTTGGGCACCACACTGGCACTTCTATTTGTAGCCTAAACAGGAAACACTTCAGCAGGAACATGCCCTGTACCATTCTGATCAGCCCTCGAGGAGGTGCTGAAATTCAGGTGAGAATATCACTTTGTGTTTTCACACACTATTTTTTTTCTTGAATCCCTGATCTCTGCAAATGATTAGCTTCTGTTTATCAAACGTCTACTGGAAGAAACCATGGGTCTTGTCTGCCACTGTTTCATCTCACAGCCAGGGCAGAGTTTCACCTGGGTGCTACATCGTGGGCCAGTAGCTCCCCGGGTGTATGCTTCATGGAAGAACTTCTCCTGGACTGTAGCTTATAAAACTTCATGAAAACTTGAAAGAATACTATACCCATTAATAGTATCATTAAATATTATTTCTTAATAGTGTAATATTATCATTAAATATTATATCTTAATAATGTAAAAATATGACTTTGCCTTATATCTTTCTTTTAATTTTTTTTTTTTAATTTTTGAGACAGGGTCTCACTTTTGTAGTTCAGGCTGGCCCTGAGCTCACTATGTAGCCCAGGCAAGCCTTGAACTCCACTATCCTCCTGCCTCTGCCTCCTGAGTGCTGGGATTACAGGCGTGAGCCACCACGCTTGGCCCTTACATCATTTTAAAATGGCATTCAGTGTTTTTATCTATCACATTATGGATGGCCCAGGATTTGGAATAACTGACCAGAGTTTCCCTGTGAATTATATTTTTTTTTGTCAGAATATAGTCACTTCATCTACACACACACACACACACACACACACACACACACACACACACACACACATGAGCAGTGACTCCCTAGTTTCATTCCCACTATTTAAATATCCCAAGTCAGTAGGGAATATCTTTCCAACCACTTCCTTACCTCCATGGCCCAGGAGTGTGTTTAGTTTGGCCTCTTCACTGGGCAAGGGGGCATGTGTTCCTTCTTCCAATTTGGGGCATGCCACCTTGGGTCACTTGGGCCTGAGTGGGTATGTGTAAACAGCCTGGGGTACTGCCAATCTAAGGGCAAGGACAAGCAATAGATTCTTGTTCTAACACAGAACTGTATCAGGAAAACACAGTTGTCCAGTGAACTTAGACATAAACGAAGGTCACGCTGAAGGGTAACCTCAAACACACCGGAAGACGTCCATGTAGCAGATTTCCCTCCCCTATCCACTTCAAAATACACGCTTAGGACCTATTCATCAGTCCATATTCAGTCTGTCACAGCTGTCTGAATGTATCATTTAATGAAGTGCCTTTAAATTTAATACAACATGCCTCCTCATATTAATTCAGCCCCCAAGCATCCCATGATAAGTGATCTTCCTCCTCAAATCCAGACAGTGCAATTCAGGATCAGCATCACAAAGTGATAATTTTCCTATATAAAATGGCCAATTTGCTACTATTGAGGATAGTCATGTTAAGGCTAGGTTGACATTTTCCTGGCTGAAATTGTTATTCAGTTATGAGAAAATAAGCTCTGATGAAAACACTGACCTTACTGATGAATTCTATCTTATATTTATCCTGAGGATAGAAAGGCCAGCATATATTTGTCTCAGGTCTTTGCTTAAAGAAAACACAGGGACGCTCAACATGGTGGGGGTGGGGGACGCCCTGTGGGGGTTGGGCAGGAGGAATACAAGCCTGAGCTCAGCCTGGCAGCTTGCGGATTTAGAGAAGCTCTAGCTTTAAGGAGAACTTCTAGGGGCTGAGGATGTAGCTCAGTGTGGAGGCTTTGGGTTCAACTGCCAGTACGGCAGACTACACAAGGAAGGAAGGAAGAAAGGAAGCCAGGAGAGCAGGAAGGAAAAAGGAAGGAAAGAGAGAAAAACAGGAAATGTTCGCCAGCTCTTTCTACTTAACAGGAGTTTGTGGAGCAGTTTCCAAGGCTGGCTCCTCAGACACACGGGATGTGCCAGGGCTGAGCAGCGTGGTGGCAGAAGCAGACCTGTGATGGCGCCAGCCATTCCTGTGACTCGCTGCATGGGAACAGGCAGTGTGCCTGAATACTCCCTTCCCGAGCATTTGGCAGGTTATTTTTAAAGTGAGGATTTGACACTTTTTCCTTTCATATCTCAGAGACTGTATTATTTGCAGAACTTCGACATTTTCCAGTAGAGGCTGACTCCTATCTGCACAGCCTATTTATCTTCTGATGATTTGCCTGGGTTGTTTCTAGAAACCCGACCACCAAGAATCAGAAAGAAGAACAGTGGAGTTTCAGCTTCTGTTTATGTAAAATATGTAGTTCATAAAAATTAATGGACTCGAGTTCAAGTCCTGGCTATGCCACCTGGTGTGGCCTCAGGCAAATCACTTGACACTCCCAGTAACCGAAATGACAATAACCCATATTTCATAGAGTCGCAGTTAACTTTTGACTAGATCAAGTGAGCTGTATGCTTACCTGGCACTAAATAATAACTGCTTGATTTTCCTATTCTTTTCATTGTAGTAGACAGAGTTACCCGTGAACTAAAACTAGTCATGGTCCATGATTCTGAATGATGGTCATACAAAAAGCAACTCAGACCTTAAACACATGATTGGACTTGGGCAATGTTATTTCTAACATTCTTATTGGTCATTCTTATACTTCTGATTTGCATACAGTGTAAGGGGATGGGGAGTATTTTAATAAGCTGATAACTTCAGCGGGGTATCTAGAGTCTAGATCAGTGGTGGCGAACCTTTTAGAGCTTTCAATGATATAGACAGCCCCCCGTGGCATGTGTGCTATTGGTTTGCCACCACTGGTCTAGATGGAGCAACATCCTCACAGGTAAGTTTTCTATACTGTTAGAGGTTTGATTCCATGTCTTGGGCCAAAGGAACTGCATTATGAACAAAACAGAGCAGACTGTATCCGCACTGACTGGTCGTGTACTGCGTAATCTCTCCTTGTGCAGTGAGTTTACCATGGTAGTTTTTCAGAGTAGCAAAATGTAGGTAGTAGATCATCTTAAGGCATTGCAGGGTGAGAGTGTAGCTCACTGCTCAGTGGTAATGAGCCCTTGGCCAATACACATAATGTCCTGGTTTAATATTCAGCACCTCAAAAAAAAAATGGCACATGCTGCTTTTCAGCAACAGCCCAGAAAACAATGGAATGTGTTTTACAGTTTATAATTAACATGCTTGATTCTATCTGTGTGGGCACGGGGACCCACGTGATGATCTGAGGCGTGCGAAGCATTCCTCTCCATCTAAACAAATACGACTCCTACACCTGCCTGGGGATGGTGGGATCTGTTGTCAATCATTTCACCATTTCAGATCTTGGCACTGTGGTCTGAGGAAAGCCTCTGTTGAAAAAAAGCTAATCTGTGGGAAGGAGAAACTCGATACAGTGTTAACAGCTCTCAGATCCCAAGAGAGACAGGCCTCAGGACGGTGGCCCTAAGCTGTGAGGAGAGCTCCAACAGAGTCCTGAGAATTCACCCTGCCCAGAGAGAAACATCCTTGAATTTGGGAGCCCCGGAAAGCCAAAGGAGATGAGGAGGTACTGACAGCTACCTGCTGAGGCCCTGGTTAACAGTGGCAGAAGGGTGTGCTGGGAAGGGTGTTTGGGGGACCCCCGACTAAAAGCAAGCCTGCTCCTCACTTGTGCCGAGAGCACTATACAGCACTCAGATGAGTGATCCCAAGGTGGGCGTTAGATGTGCAGACATTTATGCGCAGTGGGAGTCTGGACAAGCGGTTGTAAGCACGAACTCCATCCAGGGCTGGACAGCAGTTTGAACCTGCCCTAGTTCCTCACCCTGCCCTGGCTATGTATTTTAGACGGAATTCTTAAGCCCTCTGTGCTTCGCTCTCCTTACCCGTGTGTATGTAACGCCTGGCTCCAGCGTCTGCAGAGAGAATGGGAGGAGGGAAGAGAGGCACAGGCGGCCCTGATGTGAGTCACTCGGAGAAGGGCTTCAGCGGCTGATATGTTCGCTGTGCCCACATCACAGGGTGCAGCTGCACAACATGAGCTGAAACAGTCCGCGGGGACCGCCATGGCCTACGCTGTTCTCATGGATGGAAACGTCACTATGGGGGTGCGTGACTGTCCACTGCTGTGATTGCCACGGTATGAAAGGAGCCAATGGCCAAAAGCCCGGAAAACTGCACACCCCACGCCACCGTCCTGGACATCCTGTGGCCCTGAAAGTGATCTTCAGCCCAGTCACCCTAAAATATTGCCCAAAACGATTTGATCTACAGGGCCCAGTTTTCACCTAGGACTTATTGTCTTCCATACCTGTGGAGAAAGATGGGCACCTAGTTTATTCACAGACTTGAAAACAATTCGCCCTCTGTTCCCAGACTGATCTCACTAGCTGAGGAAACCAAATCACAGATTATTTCCAGCAAACAGATCCCTTCTCTCACTAAATTAAATTATTAACAAAGATAAGAAACAAATAACTTTCAAGGAACAAAGATTAATAATCTAAAAAGATAGTTTGCTTTTAAGCTTTCTCTTAATTCTTTTTTTCTTTTCTTTTCTTTTTTTTTTGCAGAAAAAAAGTTTTGCTGAGTTAACTATCTAATTCCCCAGGGTATTTTGCAATAGTTAATAATTCCAACAATGCCAACTCCACTAAAAGTCACAGTGAATGTTATTGGTAGCCCTCTTCCAACAATAGCAATTTTTAGATGAATAACTTCCAAATAAAAATTCTTTAAAAAAATATTCTCTGGGCTGGAGATTTAGCTCAGTGGTTCTGGTGCTTCCTTAGCAAGAGCAAGGTCCCTGGTTCAATCCCCAATAACCACATACAACAATACCGGGCATGGTAACTCATGCTCACCAGCAATCAGTACCACACACCACAGTGCCGGGGTGTGGTGGCTCACACCTGTCATCCCAGCCCTTGGGAGGCAGAGGCAGGAGGATTGCTAAGTTCAAGGCTTGTCTAGACTCCATAGTGAGCTCAGGGCCAGCCTGAACTACAAAGTGAGACCCTCTCTCCAAAAAAAAAAAAAAAAATTTCTGGCCTAAAATTATACTAAGAAATCAATTTTGGGCTGGGAATGGTGTTGCATCCCTGTAATCCTAGCACTTGGGAGGCAGAGGCAGGATGATCGCTGTGAGTTTGAGGCCAGCCTGAGCTGCACAGTGGTCTCAGGACCAGCCTGAACTATAAAGCGAGACTCCCTCTCAAACAAAAAAGAAAAAAAAGAAAAAAAATCAATCTTTAACAAGTAGTCTTTCCAAAATAGAACATAATTAAAAAATGAAAATTGGGCCGGAGGGTTAGCTCAGTGGTTCCGGCGCCTGCCTCGTAAGCGCAAGGACCTGAGTTCGATCCCCGGTTACCACATATAATGCTGGGCGCGGTGGCTCACACCTGTAATCCCAGCACTTGGGAGGCAAAGACAGGAGGATTGCTGAGTTCGCGGCGGCTTGCCTGGGCACCATAGTGAGCTCAGGGCCAGCCTGAACTACAAAGCGAGACCCTGTCTCCAAAAAGCAAAAAAAAAAAAAAAAAAGAAAATTGTAACAAAAATATTTAAAAGTTATTAAAAGGTTGTTGCCATGGACATAGATTTCATTGTCTTGGTGGAAATTGACAAATTTCCAGGTGCAAATAAATACTGTTTCCATTGTTGTGATTTGCTATAAGCTCCCAAAATAGTTACAATGAAAGAAATAAAGAACTCTTAGATTATAAGGAAGCAGACTCCTTTCTAAAAACGTTCAGTAACCAAAGTCAATTATTAAATTGGTAGTTAATAGGACTAAGGGTAGTTACACATAGAAAGAAGGAAAAATAAATAGATTGTGTTCAGTAAGTAAGCAGGTTTATAGAGCTATTCAGGTCATCTAGAAAACAAAGTGTAAAAATTCACAGGAAATTCCAATAGATTAAGAGTGCCAAAGGAGTTAGTTGGGAGGAGGTAAGCTTCTAACAAAGGCCAATCTGAGTTTCAATTTCTGTTCCTGCTTTAGTTTTCTAGGTTTCAAGCTCACATCTACCAGCAAAGCTTGCTGAGCTTTGGAAATACCAGTCTTTATAACACCTAGATCAAGAGAAGTTGACACAAGCTTCACAAGGAGGATGAGGATTTCCGTTCCATTGTGAAAGCAAGGACAGATTTGGAAAAAATATGGCTGTTGAGGTACTGAAATCACATCAGTACCTAACCTTTTTGAAAAGGGAGCGAGTGAGGGCCACAGAAATAATTTTCAGCAGAGTTTCCAACTGACTATTAAAAATGTAAGTAGACACAACTGAACAAGTGAGGACTGGGGCCTGCTAGGCGGACTTGGGAAACACAGAACCACTAAAGGCAAAGGTTTCCCTTCTGTTCATTATAAAGCTCCAGATGAATCACATGTGCAGAGGTCCTAGCCAGGTGAACATCCATTCCATTCTTTTTAGCCAGGATGTGGCCCTTGGTGGACCATGCTGGGCAAGAGAATGGGCCAAACTGAACTGGAGGCCTGAGTTAGCTTATAGTTCTATGCCTAAGAGAAAACGATGTCATCCAAAATTGCATCCCCTTATGGATCATTTCCTTATCGAGGCAACATAAATACAAAGGCATTGCTGGGGTACTACAGTACACAAGCATGACCCTAATCTCTCTCTCTTGTCTTCAGACTCAATTACCCCAGAGTTGGCAGCATAAAGGGATTAGGAAGCCAACCAGAACCCACATGGGGATTGTAGGGGTCACACTGAAATGCGTTCCCTGCACCAACCTGGATAGAATCAGAACACACTTGCCTTCCTCTGAACTCACAGACATCTGTGAAGAGCAGAGGCAAACTAAAGAGATTTTGTACAAAATTTTAAAGTACAATGAAAGGAGGGCTAAAGAGGTGGTAAGGAACAGGGCTCCACTGTTGTTAGTTTACCTGGGCAGAGATAAAGTTCTGCGTTCTGGCCCTAGACAAGTTATCAAATGTCGTTAACCTTAGCTGTGTCTCCTGTAACATGGAGAGAGTAGACCCTGCATACAGTGGGCAGCATCCCCAGGCTCAGTCTAGGCACAGTCTGGACTATTAAGCCCCCATCAGTGGACATAGCCACTGTCACTCCTGGAGGCAACGGCAAAGATGCACATGTTCTAGACTGCTGGGAGAGGAGGACCTTGTGTTGGGAGGGAAAACCATACAGGACAGGGGCTTCCCAGGGAATTTCTTGAGCTTCTTAAAATCATAAAGACCCATTCATTGTATGGTCTTGGACAAGTCAGCTTGTGGTCTCTATGCCTTGGTTGCCTCGCGTGGAGAGAGGATGATAACAGGTTCTATAGCTGCTGCATAGGATCACTCAGATGACTGGTAAGTTAAAATGTGTAAGGTACCCGGAGCAGCTGGGCCAATGCCAGACAAACACTATTCTAAAAAGAGGCACCCAAACTGGGGAAAAAACTTTCCTATCACTGAAATTAACAATTCAAGCAAGATTCATCCTGACTTCTGATACTAGTATACTTTATTTTTATCACAAGAATCTTTAACAAGACTTTTAAATTCTAGATTTGTACAGATCCTGTTAAATTTTAAGGTCCTCCATATATTTTTAAAATTTGGTTGAGATTGGAGATGAATGTGGCACCTCCGCTTAATCATTGGAAGTTTGTCTCCTGGCAGACTCTGCCCTACAGTAAGAGGAATCCTTCACAAAGCCTGACAGTCCGTGCCCATGGCCAGCTGGGCACGTGTTAAAATGCTTCCTGAGTTCAGCACCATCGACTCGAAAACCATTTTTACAATGTGGCCATTAATCCTTGAGATGTCTTGGTGTGTTTGGTGGTAGATGGAGCATGAATCCTACACACTCCCCTAATTGTGTCTGGTTCTGTTTTCCATCCAAAAACTCTGATACCATGTTACTAGGCGCTTTTGGCCGCTAAGATTTTTGGCAGATGCTACTGCTGGCTACAAACCACTCTTCCTGTTTGTCTTTCTGCTTAACCAGTCAGTCACCTTCTCTGTCCTTTGATGGGACTGTACTCCAGGGCAATCCTACCCAACTGCAGAAAACCACTCATCTCTTCAGTTCGAGAGCCACATTCCTCTCGTGTCTGAGCTCGGAACTGGGGAGGCCTGTGGTGGCGAGTGCAAGCCACAGGCCAGGGTCAGGGCCCCACGCAGGGGACACAGAGATGGAGGGACAAGCAGCAAGACAAACAACCAGTCCCCAGGAGGCTTTCCTTCAGTACAGATCGGACGATTTGACTTGGCAGCTGGCTCTTGCACACTTTTTGATAAAAGAAAATTTAGAAACAGTTTATTTTTTCAGTAAGTCACTTAATGAACATAACAAAACATCCTTTGGTGTGAGTTTTTCTGCCAGTATGTACAAGCTGCAGGTGCCTAGGCACGCGCTCAGCCAGGCCCCTCCTGGCCCTGAAGCCCTGTGTAGGTTTGTTAGCTAAGGCATCAGCTGCTGTCATCTACTCAAAGGCAGAGAACACCTAGGGCTGAGCAGTGGACCCCCGCGGTTTGTAAACAGCACCACAAACTGTGAACAGCACCTCAGTCTGATTCTTAAATGACTCCTAAGATTCTTAGAAATAATTCTTAAGGTTTTTTTTTTTTTTTGAGACAGGGTCTCGCTTTGTAGTTCAGCCTGGCCCTGAGCTCACTATGCAGCCCAGGCAAGCCTTGAACTCAGCAATCCTCCTGCCTCTGCCTCCCAAGTGCCTCACTTTTAACCAACTGGGCCATGTCACATGAGAGTGACGGGGCGAAGGTCTTAGAAGCAAAACATGTGACAGGGCACGATGCGAGGCTGGCAACTGTGACACTCACATTTTTCACATTCTGACTTGGATCCTGAGGCCTGAACTTAAGTACTGAGTTCAGAAAGCCACATACTGATATTTTTCATTTCTGGCAAGGAAAGATGACATTTAAAAAAAATACTTAATATTGAGAATTGTGATGACAAGTAAAAAGAATGCTAAAGAGATAAGTTAAAAATGTATCACCCGGCTCCGGCTCCCCATACCCCCCCCCCCATTTCCCACAGTTTGGGCTCAGGGTTGTACTCAATCCTCGTAAAAAACAGTATTATCAGAAATTCTGCCAGGAAAACAAATACCACACAAACAAACAACTGCACTAAAATATTGGGTTTTCTCCTCCCTCAGTAGGAAAAGGGGTCTTGCACTTGGTTTTGCTTTCAAGGCTGGCTAGATTTTGACTGGGCTCAAAACTCACATTACTTCATGCTAAAATCAAGACTGCAACACACTGAGGCCCTAGATTTTTTTCCCTTGAAGAAACAGGAAGACACTGGAGAACAACGAATGCCCTAACAGTGTTCACTTTTGAATCTTTCGTCTTCTATATTCTAGCTCTGCGCTGTAAGTATGCTATGTTATGTATCTCATGGGCATCTGTGGGACCCAGTATCTGTTCTGAAAGACTGGAAAAACAGAAGAACCATCAGCCCCACCAGAGGCAGAAACACTCCCTTCACTAGGAAAGGGCCACCGAACCCAAAGCAGCGCAAAGCACAAAACGTGACCTGTGTCTCACCTTCCCATCCAAGAATGACCTTGTCTAAGTCTTTAGCCACGTGACAGTGACAGAGGGAACATAAGAGCTTGATTGAAGTCGGAGCGATGGGGGTGACGTGCTTTGCCCTCCCCCCAGCCCACCAACACACCAGGTTTGCTCTTGACTCTTCCAGCATCTTCTCTTCAGCAAGTGCAGTGTATGGTAAGAACAAAGAATTTCCACACACGTTCTAAGTCATAGTTTTTTCTCTTTCTGAATCCAAAACATGGCTTACAGATTTTAAAGAAGGGAAGTTATATCATTGCTGTGGGACATAGCCAGCTACCAACTCTTTCTCTCTTCCTTAAGGCACAACCGCATGAAGAAAGTTGCTTCTGCTGCAATGCTCTGGGAAGGAGAATGGTGAAGACAGGAGATTCACAAACATGGCTTAGTCTTTTTCTGGATTCAGAGCCCACCCAAATTCTCAGTTTTTAAAATTTGAGTGTTACTGTATTAGAAGTGAAAGCCCAGGTAAACTGAGCTTTTCTTTCTTTTTTTTTTTTTTTTTAAGACAGGGTCTTGCTTTGAAGTTCAGGCTGATCCTGAGCTCACTAGGTAGCCCAGGCAAGCCTCGAACTCAGCAATCCTCCTGCCTCTGCCTCCTGAGTGCTGGGATTATAGGCCTGAGCCACCACGCCTGGCGAGCTGTTCCTTTTGATGATCTGTGGTAGTTTTTCTAATGACTTAGTCGCCGGTTTCAAGCAAAAGTCAATGCTTGTGGATTTGCTTTGTAAAATGGTTTCTGGCCATGCCAAAAGACTTGATGGAGCAAGCACTCTCTTTTCAAATCCGCTTCAAAATCTGAATCATGAGGTCAGACGAGCTCCTCTTGGTTTTCCAATGATGCCCATGCTGCCCCCCTCACTGCTGGCCAAGAGTAAAGGGTTCTGTTGCCTCAGAGAGCCCGGGGATCTGCTAGTGACTCCGAGGACATCAATGCTAGTGGGAGGTGATGGGGAAATGCAGTTTCTGAGTGGCACCTCAGAAAAGAACTCACAGCTGCTTCACATTAGTATGTTGTGTGTGAGTTTAAATAGTTCGATTCAATAATTGTACCTCTTGTGTCCTACAGCCCAGTCTGGACCTGTCCCGGAGGGGTCACAGGTGGATATACAGGATTCATACGCTTGAGGACAGTAACAGTCACTCCTGAGGAGACAAGATTTGGCAGCAGAATTGAGCAAGTACTGTAAAATAGTTGGAGTGAGGAAGATGCAGTGGAAAAAACTGCCTTTAATAGAAAACAACTTAGGCCTTTTCAATCTGGACAAAAGGGGATCCAAAGAGAAACAATTAATGCATAATGTATGTGGTAATTTTCTTGTTTTAAAATGTATTTTAAAAATTAAGAGTCAGTAGGGCTGGAGATTTAGCTCAGTGGTTCCAGCGCCTGCCTCGCAAGCTCAACGTCCCGAGTTCAATCCCGGTGACCACATATAATGCTGGGCGTGATGACTCACACCCACCAGCAATCAATACCACATACCACAGTGCCGGGCGTGGTGGTTCACGCCTGTAATCCCAGCACCCGGCAGGCAGAGACAGGAGGATCGCTGAGTTCGAGGCTTGCCTGGGCTACATAGTGAGCCTCAGGGCCAGCCTAAACTACACAGCGAGACCCTGTCTCAAAAAAAAAAAAAAAAAAAAAAGAGTCAGTATATGTAACACAAAATTACCATTTTGAAGAATAAGTCCAGTGGCACTAAGTATCCCGGGACACTGCAACCAGCACCCATCTCCAGAGCTTTTATCAGTCTGCAAAACTCAAACTCTGCCCCATGGGGCACTGCCTCCCCTCCTTCTTCCCCCAGCTCTGCCATCCTGGTTCACCTGCTCTCTCCGTAAGCACCATGTGTGAAGGACTCGAACAGCAGTCATTGCTCTGTGACTGGCCTGTGTCACCGAGCGCAGCTGTACCTTTGAGAGCCATCTGTGTTACAGTCCATCAGTATGTGACCATTTAGTCCACCCAAATCCTTCCTTTGAATTAAGTGCCAACTTCAAAGCTCTTAAGAAAAATGCATGGTTGGGAAACACAAGGTCCTGAGTTTGATCCCTGGCACCACACACCACAGTGCTGGGAGTGGTGGCTCATGCCTGTAATCCCAGCATTTGGGAGGCAGAGGCAGAGGCAGAGGCAGGAGGATTGCTGTGAGTTTTCAAGGATAGCCTGGGCTACACAGTGAGTTTAGGGTGAGTCTGAACTACAAAGCAAGACCCTGTCTCAAAGAAAAAAAATACATAGTGCTTTTAAAAGGGATAGTAAAACTCTAACCCCAGAAGATAATGAAACCCTATACAGAGAGGGTGCTTTTCCTAACTTTGTCCTAGGGAACAGAGACATATAAGGCTATTTATTCACAAGTGGAAATTTAAAATACCTCTCTGGCTTGCTCTAAGGCAGGGGTGTAAACAGCTAATTAGTGTCCTCCCTGCAATACTGACCTCTGACAGCTGTCTGATCCTGGGGGTGTGGCCTCCCCCATGGCTGAGCGCCCGCACAGTCACCCTGCACCTGCCGGCCTGGCATGGCTTGTGTGTTTCAAGCAGGCACAAAGTACATAAAACATGAGCTCGCGGAGACACCAGAGGCGCATCACCCCAGGGAGACTGGCCTGAAGAGTCCGGGCCAGGACACCAATGTCTACGGAGTCGGCGGACAGCCCTGGCTGTTCCCAGTCTTGCTTTGCATGGTTAGGCCTGCCGGACACATTCCCCTTCTAGAGATTTCCCCAGGGACCGGCCATGTCTCAACCTGCACAGACACGGAAAGGTCACAAGGAGCCGCCAGGAGGCTCCCGCCAGCACAGATGGGGACTATCCCCCTTTCTTCTCCCAGCGACAGCCGCAGGAGCGGAAGGCGCTGAACGCGACAAGGCAGAACTCGCAAGTTCCTCCAGGTCTGTCGGGCTCGGTCCCCACTGGGGTTCTGCCGTGGGGCGGCTTTGAGCGCTTCGAGGTCGCGGGGGTGCCGAGTGGAGCCATGGCCAGGCGCCCCGCGGATCAGACCTTCGCAGATGCTGCTTCCCGAGCTGGCCTCTGCCTTCGGTTCCTCAGCACATCTCCGGGGCCACTTGGCTCCCGAACAAAGGAGGCTTTTCCTCCACTGGTTCTGGCTTTAGATAACGTGCCAGACCGCAGCCGTGAGCCGTGCGCCCACGCGCGCCCAGGCCGCAGACGGGGCGAAGCCCTGTGACAGGAGCAGAGAGCCAGCGGGGCGGCACCGAACCGGGCGGAGCTGGGGAAGCGAGCATCGCGTGGGCGCTGCGGCCCCGCCTCGTCCTACGCGGCTTCTGGCTTCTCGCCGCACCTGGCTCCGGCGCATCCTCCACGACTCACGCGGGATCACCGGACAGGGCGCCGAGGGACAGTCCGGAAGCCCGCTGGCAGCCAGAGTCTCCACGGCACGGGCCGCACACGGGGGTGGGGGCACGTGTGGCAGAGGCAGAAGTAAATGAGCTGTTTGACGCTCAGACGGGACTCTTTTCGGTAATAAATACATCTCCTCGGCCTCTTTTGAGCCCAAGGAAAGGAGGAGAAAGGGAAGACGCGAGTGCTCTCACGTTGTTTGCACGGCAGAGCGGCCCAGCACCTTGGCCCGGAGCAGGCCAGCTCTGAGGGCCGTGGTCTGTCTCATGCTCCTCGCGTCTCAGTTCCCCGGCGGTCACCTGTCACCTAAAGCCTCTTTCTTCATGCTCCCTGCCGGCCCTCGGCACAACCCCGAATCTTCCCTATCTTTCTGTAACCCGCCTTTCTCTGCCCGGTAAACAGACAGGCTTGCTCAGTGTCAGAAAGCACCACGAGGCCCCCCTTGCCGGGTTCTTTCTCCTCACTCTGACCGGCGCTTGCTGTGACACGTCCCGTTTCAGGGCCTCTAGCTCGAAAGAAATAAACTTCCACTCCGAAGAGGTCTCTCGCGTGAAGACGGACGTGAAGACATCACTGCTCTTTCCCTGGCAACCGCAGCCTTTTGCTGCTTCATACGGGCTCCCACCTTGCCCCGCTTACAGGGTGGCTGCGTGGATTTTATCTGGCTGTCTTGGCTACAGAGCAGCTGTCTAGAGAAGCTGGGCCGTCTGGACACAGGTCCCCTGCGCTGTCTCCAGCCCTTCTCTTCCCAGCGGCCGGACAGGAGCCCGCGGGGTCCCAAGGCTCGCTGGTACATTCTCGGACTTTAAGGATTCTTCGTGTTTGTTTTGAGTCTGGGAATTCTTTCTGCCTTTTACGACTCCCTCTTTTCTTCATACCTGACAAGCGCTTTCCCCTGGCCCCAGAGGCCTCCAAGTTTCTGTGCACGTCTTTCAGGAAGATTGGAGCCATAGGATCAGTTTCCTACTTAAAACTGTTTCCCGCTGGAGGAGAAGTTACTTACCCAGCTATCATAGTATCAACTTCTTCCTGCGACTCAGGTCCTGTTTATCTATGTGCGAAAGGACAGAACTTTTTCCTCTGTAACTGAACTTTCAATACGAGCTTCATAAGATAGCTGACCACTGAACATCCAGATAATGCTGCAGATAGAAAAAGGCTTTCCAATACCTTCCCCTTTTACTTGATGAGTGAATGTGGTCAGTCTGGTTTAAATGAAAAAGTAAGTCTAGAATCATCTTTCTCCCATTTCTCCTTTATCTGGATCCACTGTGCTGAGAGACCTGCAAGTGTCACTGTGGGAAGAAGAAAGTCAAGTGGGTTTTTTGGTTAAACCTCACCAGTTGCATTAAGAAGGGATGAAAAGAGGAGATGTACAGAGTAGATGAAGCAAGATGATGTGTGCCTGTGGGGGAGGGGCTTCTTGAGCATTTCCTGAACGGTTTTTGTTGTTTCCCGGCCTCATCAGCAGGCTGGGGCTCGCAGGGTCACTAAGCTTCCCAGAGGAGGATCTGGGTCAGGAAGTCAATCTGGCTGCAGGGCCTAGAAGGGCAACTGTGGGGGTTCCCGGGGGATTCCAGGCCCCTGTGGGAGCCAGGCAGAGGCCATGTGACTCCACACACCGGCTGGGCTCTAAGGTGTGAGCAACGGTCAATGACCCCAGCCTCAAGGTGACTCAGTGTATGTCTAACTAGCTGTGGGTCAAAGGGAACAGACAGCTCTGACAGGAATGCAAACCATGGCTGCAGGAAGCCCCTCCAGAAGCCAACCCAGAAGCTTCCAGTAAGCCTCATAATTTTTTTTTTTTGAGACAGGGTCTCACTTTGTAGTTCAGGCTGGCCCTGAGCTCACTATGTAGCTCAGGCAAGCCTGGAACTCAGCAATCCTCCTGCCTCTGCCTCCCGAGTGCTGGGATTACAGGCGTGAGGCACCACGTCCAACCAGTGAGCCTCATATTTGTGATGCAGCTGAATTCTAACCTCTGAGTATCTTTTGGTCAATCATACTTAAGGCAGAGGGTCAAATTGCCAAGAAGAGGCTATAATTTTAAAGTTTAACAGTTGCTACTCATACGTCTAGCAATGTGATTTCCCTGAGTCAAATAAACATTTGATGGCATTTCCACCACTTTTTTTGCATTTTTCACACAACAAACGCCAAAGGATATCTCACACACAAAGTAGAGGACACTTAGAGCATTTACACCTATGCAGTTTAAGAGCTGGGACAGTTTGGACCACTAGATTTTTAAAACTCATCAATGCGATATGATTTTTAGTCACTCAGCTTTTTAAAGGATTTCTTAAATTACATCTTACTTGGGAAATAAAGTGGTAGGTCAAGAGTAAATGGTAGAGCCCCAGAGAAGCAACTGATGATTGTCCCTTGGGCTGTTTCTGCCAAGACCTACTGTACATCATCCAACACAATTAACTTATGAGGAAGAGAAAGTACCCACGCGAAGGTACTGCTGAGAATGAAACCCAAGCTTGCGATTTTCAAGCTCTCACCTTACAGGTTACTTTATAAAAGCAAGGGGCCTTCATCATAGGCATCTGTGTGGTTCTGGAGTGGAGGAAGGAGACCACGAAAGGCACAAGGCTCACTCGTGGCAGCAAAGTCTCTGTTGTGTCACTTGCATCCATGTTGGGGAGAAGAAAGACGGGAATGTAAGCACCTGGAGATTAACAATTATGTGGCCAGCGAAGAAAACACAGCGATCACTAAAGGAAAAAAAAGGGCTGTCACTGGTTCGGGGGAAAAGGCTCCTTCACCAGCTGACAACGCAGCGTCCTGTGATGCCTGAATGTCGAAGCAAGGAGCGCCCTGCCCATGGTCCTCCGGGACCCGATGGCTACAGCGAAGACAAGGAGCAGGTTCACAGGCTGCCGGGGAACAAAGGCCTGCGATCAAGGAGTGCTCGGAACTAGGCGAACGCTCTGAGCACGGCTGGTCCTTTCATTCCCGGCCTTCGGATCGCAACAATTGCTTGGGGACAGCAGCTGATGACAATCTACTGCTCAGGCTGCCAGAGCTTGTGGCTGGCGGAGTAAGGTCTCTGTCTGTGCCTTTAGGTGGGGAGCCAGTCTCCCTGACAATTTAGGAGAAAGACCTTTGTCTGGTCATTATGGGAGAACCATGTGGCTTCAGATAACCGCGTCTCTCTCTGAGACACTGCAAAAAGGACCACAGAAAAATTCAACAAGGGTTTTCAAGTTTTTAAGTTTATCATTCTCTTCTATAAAGAAGACTGTCACAATTGTATTTTTTTTGCAATAACAATTATTAGGAAGAGAATATACTATGTACGGGAGGTAAGTTATAAATTTCAACAATTACTGAAAGATCACTAAGTTCATTTATTTCCCTTTGTCATACTTCTCATCGTCCCCCTATAAACCAAAGATCAAACGACAGCCAAGCCCCCAAACTCCTCAAAATGGAGACGAAGGGAGGACAGTGCTCACAAATGTAATGCACCAGCATGTTATTTCTACATTTTGGAATCCAGAAACACTATAAGCCTAATTGCACTGCACTCCGTCCAGTCTGGGTTAAAAGTTTTTTTTTTTTTTTTTTGAGACAGGGTCTCGCTTTGTAGTTCAGGCTGGCCCTGAGCTCACTATGTAGCCCAGGCAAGCCTCAAACTCAGCAATCCTCCTGCCTCTGCCTCCCGAGTCCTGGAATTACAGGTGAGAGTCACCACACCCAGCTCATTTTTGTTTGTTTGTTTTGAGACAGGGTCTGGCTTTGTAGTTCAGGCTGGCTCTGAGCTCACTATGTAGCCCAGGCAAGCCTGGAACTCAGCAATCCTCCTGTCTCTGCCTCCTGAGTGCTGGGATGACAGGCGTGAGCCACCACGCCCGGCACTGAGCTATGTGGTATTGATGGCTGGTGGGCGTGAGTCACCACGCCCAGCGCTGTATGTGGTTTCCGGGGATAGAACTCAGGACCTTGTGCTTGTGAGGCAGGTGCCAGAACCACTGAGCTGACCCTCTGGCTCAAAAGTGTTGTTTTAAAAGCTCACTTCTGCCTCTGGCAAATCCATGGTATACCCTCTAAGGTTGCTGTTTCAATTTTTTAAAAAAAAACCTAAAGTCCATCTCATTTTTAAAATAATCTGGTCATTTCGAGTACCTTGTAAATATTTTATAACGTGCTAAGGAAACCTCAAACAACACAAAACCATAAAATGTTGCCAAGGTTACATAACTAGTGATTTAATAACCTCAAAAAGGAAACATTTGGTTTCAAAATAATTCCAAACAAGTAGGTATCACTGTTCTGGGCTGGGGGAGATTTAATTTACAAAAGAGAGTCATGATTTAAAAGCACACTATGGTTATTTCAGTGCCTTTCTTCTTGGCCCTGCACCTGTGCTCCAGTTGCTAGGAAACTAGTATGTCTTAGAGATCAGATTTCTTCTTTGAAGGATCTGTACCCGACTTAAGCCCCGGATACAGTTTCTCTTTCATCATCCCCTTTGGATTTGGGGGAGGGAAAACACTCTAGTTCTGTTTTTGACTACCATTTCCCTCTGTGAAGTGGTGACATGACAAAGTCAGAATCCTTACACTCGAGGGCTTTCACTCTACAGTGTCAACTATACACAGGTAACCCCCAAACTATGGCTTTCCACAATTTCTGCACAGAAAATCACCACAGATTATGGAGACACACATCAGACAGAAAGAAGGGGAGGGAAGGCGGGCCCACGGCACATCGGAAGCTCCTGGGTTTGGCCACGGCCCATCCTGAGGACCCCAAGTGCGAAAGTGCAGCACAGAATGCGCTCGGTTGGAGATGGGGGCTAACAGAGCAGCAGCTCTTGTCCCGGACCCTGCTGCTCACATCCGGCCTGCTCAGCCCTTGCCAAAGGTACGTCTCTTTCCCTGAGTGTTTGCGAGAGCCCGTCCCACGGGCACCTACATCAGGACCAGAAGACAAGACAGGATATCAAGTCCAGGCCGCCGCTGTCCTCCTGGTTCCGGGCTCAGTAGCGAGAGGAGCTCCTTCCTCTCAGGCTGAAGACAGCCCTCTGTCTTGTCCACTGACGCAGGACCGCGCTTGACATGTGTGCCACGCTGTGCGTGTAGGAGAACATCTAGTAAATGGTTCGCCGGCCTCAGGAGCCAGGGCCCTCTGCACTCACGTGACAGAGGCCCCCGTGGTACCTGGAGGCTCCTTCCCCTCTGCCCTTAATTCTCTGGCCCTTTTCCAGTTTCCATCGCATGCTGGGCCAGAAGACAGGGCAGCCGGGCCCAGGGAGGGCGGGGCACGCAGCAGAGGGAGCCCGAGGAAGCTGCGCGGCTGCAGCACCTTCCTCCGGAAGGGCGGGGCGGGACGATCGACGGGGGCGACTCCCTCTCTGCCTCCTCTGGCTGCCGTGGAGGGGATAGGAATTTATCACAGCGCCAACCTGGGCAATTTAATCTGAAACTAATGAATGCTTGGAAGAGAAAAAAAAAATCCTTAAAACAGACCTGATTTATGAAAAGGCACTGAAAAGCAGAGAGGCGGCAGCACTGGCTGCCAGAGGCACGAGCAGTTCATGGCCCAGGGCCTGCACCAAGTGTCTTCTCCCTCTGACAGGTTTTAAGAAAGTCACACTGTGTGCGTGTGTGTGTGTGTGTGTGTGCGTGTGTGGAGAACCCACTGCTCAGGTCTGCCCCGCGGGCAGCTGAGGGGCAGGGAGCCCCGTGTGGGAGGGGGCGGGGCAGAGCCTAGGGTGCACCGCGCCGGCCCCACAGGCCGGGGGAAGGGCTGCTCACCCTCCTCACAGCGACCCTGCAGACTCTCCGAAGGGGGCACAGGGGTCTCCGGACACGAATCTCCAGCGCGATGGGCGGCTGCGCACCCGGAAGTAGGCCCCAGGCGCTCTCTGTCCTGCACGTGGGTCTCGGTGACACCAACCTGGCCGCGGCCCCCTCGAGACTCCAGGAGGAGCCCGCTACGAGGCAGCACGCGGGAGGAGGTGCCGCCGGGAGGCCTGGCTGAGAGCGGCCCCCAGTCCGGGCACAGCTGCTTCGGACGCCGCGAAGGCGGGCTGCTGGATTACAGAGGAACGAAGACACTGAATGTGAACAGACTTGACCCTGCGAAGTGTGGACCAGACTGGACGGGCAATGAGTGTTTTGTCATTCCTGGAATAAGACTGTGAACTAAGAGGAAAACCTGGTTTAAGCATTTGTTTCTGCATAGCCTGGATCCAAACTATTTGTCTTACACTGGAGGTGACATGATGGATTCTTACCTCAAAAAAAAAGGAATGGGTGTAATTATGTAATTAGAGATATTCTTTTTACAAAACGGATATGGCCAATTTACAAAAAATATTTTCACTTCCCAAGTTCCCACTTAAACTAGCTCAACTTTCTAGTACTGTGTGAGTCTCTGTGTTTGCCTCTTGCATTATTTTACCAGGAAACCGCAGTTGAATAGAGGTACAGGTGAGCCTGAGCGGATGCATACAGGGATATTTTAAAATACATGCCACTAGAAAACACAGCAGTAACAGAGGAAAACAGAACCGCATGCCACTTAAGGACTAACTAAGGGAAAGGAAATGTAATAAGGAAATAGCAAGGTCCTGGGAAATTTGCCAGGCGCCTGGGACATTTGAAGTCACAATAAATTGTAGGGCAGGTTGTTACTGATGGTGACAATCTGAACAAGCATTTTTCTAAGAAATGAGTTCTTTTCAATGCTGAGCTGCCTTAATGGCTTAATTTTCAACGCTAAGCTGCCTTCATGTGGCCCTAGGAGCTGAACACTCACCAGCCCACTAGATTACAGCAAGTCAGAGGCAGTGGCTCCCGCTCCTCACAGAGATCGTCCTTCCCCGCGGCTGGGGAAGGACGTTCTTTCCTCCTCTTTCCCACTTACCCCCTGCAGACCCACACCGTCTTGCCAGCAGGATGCTGGCAGGCAAGGCAGGAGCCCCGCAGCATTCTGCAGGAAAGCAGCCTGCCTCGGAGCTTCATCCCATTCCTACCCCTATTCCCGCCCCTGGAGGTCCGTTTCCCACCCATCCTCCTCCTTCCAAGTCTCGTCAGGGTGCGCGTCTGGGAGCCGCCTCTCACTCAGCTCTCACTTACGAGTTTCCAGACAATCACAATCACAGCTGCGATCCACACGCATCCAGAAGATGTTCCGATTTTAAATTAACTGAATCTCTAAGGCCCCTGGTAAAGAGCTACTCCCCAATCTGCCATCACCTGCTTTACATTGTAATTAAGCCACCGGTTCCTAAAGAGAAGGCAACTCATATCCTTCAGTAACACTGCTTTTCCCAATCGCAAGGCTTATAACGCTGTGTTTTCTACAACTATTCATTGCAACGACACAGTATGTTAGTAACACTAGAGGTTGTGCAACCATAGCGGGATGGCCTGGAAACTTAACCAAAACTTACAATGTTATTTCATAAGAAAATGTATTCTAAACAAATTCTACGGATTACACCCAGCTTGTAAGCTGGAGATGATAGTAAAAGCAAACCCTCAAAGGTCAGCCCACTCCCTGCCATTTACACAGCAAACAGGCAGTGTACGGAAGACAGAGCAATCCAAGGACACACACGGAGTAATTCCAGATGGCATCCTCTGCCGTCACTAGGCACCTGCGCCAACTAGCATGCCATCCTTAGCAGAGCACCATGAGGGTGAAAATACACTTGTTTCCCCGACGTACTAATGTGTTCCAATGCCCAGTACTCACAAATAGTTCTGAATTCTCCATATCGCTTCATTAAGGCGAATGGCTGAGAACTGGCTGTATTATAATAAAACTATTTTATATTTTAAAAGAATAAATGAATCTTCATAGCATTTGCATTTTGGTTTAAAAAGAAAAAAGGAGCACTAGGAAAGCTCCCGCTGACACAGGATGTACTGACGCTGTTGCGGGAAAGCAAGGCAGAGAGAGGGAGAGCGGTCTGGGGTGTGTGTGGTAGCTCACGCTGTTCACTCGTGGTTTGTATTACTTCAGGCAACCGTTCTAAAACATTTCGCGCATGAACAAATTAACAGTGGCCGGAACAAAACTCTTCACCCTCACCCAGTTCTTTCAAAGTTTGGGGACACCATCATATGTTCCCCGCTCCCATCCATCCCATCCATGGCCATTTGATTCTGAACTGGCTTCTGTCAGCCCTCCCTGCCCCTCCCCTGATCTAGACCACCGCCATCTCCTGCGTGGCTACCACAGCAGCCCCCTAATTGGTCTCCCTGCCTGAGTCTCACCTCCCTCTAATTCCGCAGCTACGCTGAAATGAAAATTATCCATCTAATATGCTGACCTAAGCGCACCATGTCCAGTGAGGGCCTTGTAGTATCCATTGCTCAGGGTTGAATCCAAATTCTGTGCCCAGACTGACTGTCCCTTCCCAATCCACGCTCTAGCTGTCCTCACCTGCCACTCTCCTGGTCCTCCTCCCTGCTCCAGGCACACTAGGCATGCTCCCCAACTGGAGCTCTCTCGCTGTCCAGAGCGGGGACGCGTGACTCCCTTCAGTGCTCTGCCTGAACACACGGTCCCCAACCTGAGGATGGGTTAAGGGCTCCACCTATAGGATTCCAG